>VRYO01000695.1:513573-536408 GCA_009812075.1 Sialia sialis | reverse complement strand
CACCTGATGATTAGCTGGACCAGTGGGGAAGGCTGCATTCTTCAGTGAAAAAGGTGCGGCTTATATTTGTAAAACTACTGTACACATTTTCAAACTGGTACAATAAATGGTCAAGCTGGCAGCTATCCTTTGATTTTTATTTTTGTAGCAGAAAAAGCATAGCCTACTTGTGCAGGTGAGATACAAACCGAAAATAATGCTTTTATTATGTCCACTGCTACTGGCTCTGATAACTTTCCTTCCCCCCATCTTTGTGTGTGTGTTTAATCATCTTGACTCGTGGAAGCACCACCATAAATCACATGAGGGCTCTGGCAGTTCGGAAGTCAGTGTCCACCTTGATCTTTGAATATGGCTTCAATCTGGTCATTGAATGGATTCTCCTTGCCAAGTACTTGAGGCCACTCATGTAGCACCCTCTGCCAGGTAATGCCTGTTCCAAGGGCTGCAGCAATCTGCAAATCACAAGTGCTATCAATTTCTTGTGCCTCTGTAATACAGTTGTCATTTTATGCCAGAGCTTAGGAGACCCCACCATAAGGTAGACTGCCCAGTATAATCATCTGAGAGACTGTAATCTCTAACCAAAGGACACACTCCACTCCAACTGCTTGAGCAGGGCAAAATCCTTCTGAACAGTAAAAAAATATATCTGCAGCTCCCTGACCTGTCATTTGTTTAATAATGATAGTCTGTCTCCAGCCACTTCCCCCTGCTTATGGTTTCTAGTCCATAAACTGCTATTTAAAAGCCCTGAAGTCTGATTTTTATTTTTTTTCTCCTGTGACATTTTGAAAGTATGTCAATTTTGCCTGGGTGTAATGCATAAAACCCTTGCAAGTCCAAAGTAATTAATGCTCCCAAATGCCTTTGGTACTTCTAATAAATGTTCTCTGTGCTCTCCTGGGAGGAAACCACAGGTGTTGAGGAAAGAGGCCCAATTATTTCTCATTTCATAACTAACTGTGTCTGATGCTCTAAGTTTGCACCTGCTACCAGGTTGTCTTCAGATTTTTTTCCCATGAGACCTGCAGAAATGGTAGAATAGCTTTTCTCAGCGTCAGTCTCCCTCCAGTTTTCACAAAGGGCTCTGCCCTAGAAGTTATGTACCAAAGAGAAATTTTATCTCCTATATCTCCAAGGCAAAAAACATCAGTGGTAGCAAAAAGGGAAGACAGAAAAGCCTGAGAGTCTCTTATCCAAGTTTGTACACCCTTCTAAGGCATTTTTATTATACTCCTGACCTGCAATAATATTTGGCCTATATGGGAACTTTGTTTTCAACACACTGATATTGATTGCAATTACGAGGTTTAAATAAGGCTAAAAAAAAAGCCTTTTTTTTTTTTTTTCTTTTAAGGGCCAAGCTGGGTTTATGAAATCAAACTATTTGAGTACTGTTGTTTTGGAGTCGAAGATACTGGAGCCTATGAGGAATTTTTATGTGCTACTTTTTAAATACTATGCTTTAAAACAAGCTCTAAAGATGGGCTGGAAGACAAAAATCTTTCTTTAATTTAAGGGCTCATGTACAAAGTAACTTTTGTGGGGTGGAGGCTCTTAGATTCTGGTCACTCAAAGTCTTGTTAAACTAATGAAACAATTGGGGCAGGGAAGAGGGATAGTGGAGATTTCTTTATTAGAGGGTTTTTTCCTGGTTGTGGTTTCTGTTGTGACCAAATGTTATTCTGACACCCTATGGCAGCCAGGGGGCTGCGACCCATTCCTGACAGATTGCTCCATTCTGGTATGGTAGCCTCCAAGCCTGCTTCACAAACCTCCCTAAGCCTTCCATGTGTTATTTGATTGGTTGGGTGGGTGATTTAAAAAACCCTACTGTCTTTGCATGGTACACCGTTTGTAAAAGTATCACTGGAGGTATGTTCTACAGTGTTCAGACTTATACTGAACTAATTTAAGATATAGGCCTTTAATTTAAGGTATATGTGCTTAGACTGCCCTAAATTGAATTAAGTTCTGTGCACACATAATTGCTCAACATCCGGATGATTTCAATAATAAATTCTGGATGAGTAGTTTAGCACAGAGAAGGGTTTGTGACTCTGGAAATTGCTTTCTTTCAGGTATTTTTAAAATTTCAAAGTTCTTGTACTTTGAGACATAATTTTTATAAGCTTTGCAATTATTTTTTTGTTGTTGTGAAGATGACAACCCCTAGCAAGTTTTTAAAAGGAAGTAGTACCCATTCCTCACAGAGCTTTGGGTGACTGGAGCTGGGAGGCAGCTGTGTTTTTTCAGCAGCTTCTGTCTATCTATTTTCCTCTTCTGCACCAAACAAGTGATAGGCATGATTCTCAGCAAAGTGTAAATATCCAACTCATCTCATACGCATCACTTCAGCTTTTCCTCTTTATTTCTGGCTGGAATGTGCTTTACTATGTCTTAAGGAAGAAAAAGAGAAAAGCTAATCACACTCAAGCTATGCTTTCCTGCCTATACATAAACATTAAGAATCTTCCAAATGTCTCAGGTTCCAGTTTGTGATGCTCAGGACTTTTGCATTCTCCCGGGAAACATCATAAAAGCAAGAAATGAAGCGGTTTATGCAGGATCCTGCTGAAATGCATGGCCCTGTCATCCAAACAAAGCAACTGACTATTCTAGAGGGAAGCTGTGTCTTTGAAGCCAACTGGCACTCACAAAGATTTGCAGTGAAATTTTGTAGTAAGGAGGAGATGCTGAAAAAAAATCCCTGGACTCCTTCTATAGTCACTGGGAAGAAAAAGACAGATTTTTTCCAAGGACAACCAAGCTGGACTATGGGGAATGGTGGCTCAAAAACAGCTCTAGAGGGAACTTGGGAGGACTGAATGAATCACTTTGCTTTCAGGTGTTAAATAGTGTGAACTTCCTCCACCTCCATCCTGAATTGTGTATGGAGGCAAATCTTAGCTTTGAAACTTTACTGGAATGCAGTTATGCCAATTATGTGTGTTTTGTTTGCTCCCTCCTGTTTTGCAACTTAAAAAAAATATGTAGAAGAACTCTTTTCCCTCAAGAAATTTATAGGAAGGGAATGTGATTCTAGGTCCAGCTCAACAAATCAGAACTTGGTGTTTTTCCAATCTTTCATGATTTTTTCATATGAAATTTTGCCTGGAGTGGGCTAGTTTTCCTGCCTGAGTGCTTAACGTAGCCTTTCTCAAATACATGAAAAACTGCATTAGCTCTGATGGGACAGGGCAAGAGCAGCCTTTTTTCTTATCTTTTCCTTCTCTTTGCAAGGTATGCAAGCTTTAGTTCAATTCCGTCCCACATCCCTCCAGAATGTCTGGAACTCTGGACTCCTGAATATACCTGCTGACACCTGCTTCTGCCATGTTTATACCAGCAGACTCCTTTTTTTTTTTTCCTTTTAAGTAAAGATACAGTGGATAAGCAGCAGGTGAAATTCAGGGACTGACAACAGACACCAGTTTATCCTGACTGTTGCTATATCACAGTGATTAGAGATCACCTAGTGATCTCACTTGCCAGCTCAACCTTGGGCTGAAAGGGGCACAGAGAATGCCAAACCAAACTTCAAAATTTCTTCACCCCAAACTTCACAATTTCTTTGCATTGAAGGCAAGAGGTAAGGTGTTTATGCCTTCCTTGGAGTGCTTCTCAATCAAAAAATTTGGAAATATTTGTCAGGTGCTTCGAGATCTGTAGAGGGAAAATTCATCAGAAATGCTCTGGCTAGGTATTTTATGCATTGTATTTATCAAGCTGCATGTGAGGTGTGAGGAATAGCTGCAGGGATGGAAGTAAGAGCTTCTGTTCACTTGACAAGCTGCATGGAATCAATCCTCTCCTACTAGGCAGCTCTATATTTTACAGAAACCATACCTGGCCAGAGTCATTCATGTCAGGAGAAAGTAAAACTTTAAATAAAACTTGTATGAGGAGTGAGTGAATTGTTTATCATCTTCTTAGAATACTCAAAAATAGCAGTCTCTGCTCACAGTTCTTCTGTTTATTAAGAGTCACTTTTTGGGGCAGAGCACTACGTCTCAGTCCAAATGTGTTGTGTTGATAACAGACTTCTCTACACCAACAGGAAAAGAAAAATGGATTTACAATGGTGGATGTTTGGATAAGGCTAATTAATAAATCCTCGGAGGACAATAACTCTCTTGAAGTGAGGCATATCTACAGCTGGCACCTTGACTGTAAGGGAAGATGTACCTATAAAGCATTAATGTCATCCTAACAGCAGGAGGGAGATATCATAACCACTGCAGGATGCCAGGTCCAGAGGGAATGAAATACGACAGTGCTTGACTGCATTCTGTAGCTCAGCACTCTGGGGGCTGCAAGCAGGTTTGCAGCTGCCCTTCAGTGTCCTTTTGTAATTTTCTTGTGGCTTAGGAAGGATCCTGTTAAGATGAATATTTGCTGCCTTCAACTGTGCTACCTTGCAGCTGCTGGTGAGATGGAGGATGTGGGCAGGAGGCTGGATGAATAGCTGTGATATGACAAGCCTGGCTCCCACTGTGGCCTGGTGCTGGGGGTTATAAGAAACCTTAGGCTAGCCTCAGGCCAGGGAAAAGGAGGAAAATAATGCAAAGAAAATAATGCAAAAGTTTCCATTGCACTCCAGACTTTATACTGCAGTTTCCCCAGACAGTAGGGTTGGAAATGGAGGTTTTTCATTACTGTTTTCACTCTCATTTCATTTGCCAGGTTTTCACTAATTGCTTCCTTGCAAAAGACCTGCAGCAAAAAATCCAGGCACACTTTCTCCACATCCACAGGCTGTGAGTTCATACTTTCATGCAGGTGTCTTCCAGTACTTGTGTGGTACACAGGCAGAAATTTCTTCTGTGTAGGAGTTCATCTTCAAGCAGGAGAATCTTGTAATTTGGCAGGGCTAACAAGGCACTGTATGGCCCTGAGTGCCTAACATGGGTGCAAAAGATAGCCCCTAAGGCATCTAGTTTGTCTTTGGACTTCCCCCTGCAGGTGTCCTCTAGCTTAACTGACAGAACAGTCACTGGAGAAGCTGCCAAAATGCTGGAATCCATCAGTGCTTGCAACTCACTCCTGTTGAAGTGCTTCTCCACTGACTGCTCTTTCCCAGCATGGAGAGCAGCATCACATTGCTCATACGGAGGTGGGATTGTTGGAGTCAACACATGCAGGGCATTATCTCACAACATAAAACTGGCCCATAAAATCCCCCCATGATTTTGAGCAGGGGGACCTACCAAGTGGCACTGCCAGTGGCTGGGCAGTGTGGTGGGATTTGTTTGCAAAGGAGATTGACTGCTGGACATGTGTTGGAAAACCTTCAGATAGTGTGTAGAAAACCAACTGGCTTTGTTTGCAGCTGACTGCAGAATATCTCTCCATATGTTTTACAGGGTTGGAAAAAAAAACTAATTTGAAGTGAGCGTAGTTTATTTCTGTAATAAATTGTAATAAACCTTCTCCTGCCACAGTCCTGGAAGGCCAAGCAAGCAAATGAAAGTATAATAATATGTAGCTTATGAGCATAAGCAATTTAAATGTTTAACTTCAAAAAGAATCTTTGTTCCAGACTGTGACAGACAAACCTGTAGCCTCAGAGGCAGCAGGGCAGGGGCAGGGCTGGAGGGGGCCTGTCTGGTTTCTGCAGTGGTGCCTTAATATCCTGATCCTGCAAAAATCCCATGGGTGTTTGAGCAGGCAGCTGGCCACCCTAAATGGCAGGGATCAGTTTTTGTGCACTAAGACCTGTTTGGCCACAGTATTGATCAGTGAGGGAAAGAGGCAGAAGACTGCTTGCAGAAGTCAGAACAGAGTGCAGCCATCAGAAGTGGAGATACTAGCTCTGTGGCTACAGCTATCATTTAGGCTGGCCAAAGAAGGCACCCTGGCTTGTATCAGCAATGGTGTGGCCAGCAAGGCTAGGGCAGTGATTGTCTTCCTGTACTCAGCATTCATGAGGCTGCATCTCAAATCCAGTGGTCAGTTTTGGGCCCTCCTCAACAAGAAAGAAATTGAGGTGCTGGAGCTTGTCCAGAGAAGAGCAACAGAGCTGGGGAAGGGTTTGGAGCACAAGACATACAGGAGCAGCTGAGGGAACAGAAGTCTTTTAGCCCAGAGGAAAGGAGACTGAGGGGAGATTTTAGTGCTCTCTACACCTGAAAGAGGTTGTGATGAAGTGGGGGTTGGTTTCTTCTCCTGTGAAAACATTAATAGGACATAAGGAAATGGCCTCAAACTGCACTAGAGAGGGGTTAGATTCGATACTAGAAAAAAAATATTTCAGGGACGGGTTTGCCAAGCATTGGAACAGGCTGCCAAGGGAAGTAGGTGCATTACTACCACTGGAGATATTTAATATATGCTGCTTTGGGACAGGGTTTACTAGTGAACCTGGCAGTGTTAGGTTAATGGTTGACTTCCATGATCTTACAAGTCTTTCAACCTAAATGATTCTATTACTCTCTCTCCTTTAAAATAGACATTCCCTAGACCTGCATCCCTGTGGCATGCCACCTGGATGCCTGGGGCAGCAATAGGCACTAAAATCCCACATTCTTTCGCATCCCACGTTTCCACATCCCACCTACTCCCACCCATTTTCTGGGGCTGGGTTTTTACCTGGCTGGGGTGGAAGCCATCAACTGGTTCGATCAGCTGCCAGGGCTCACCTCCCATCTTGCGCCACTCCTCAGCCGCTGCAAAGAGTGCAAGCAGAGGGGTTTATCACCAGTGAGCATGGAGATGCCCACCCAGAGATGTACCCCCTCCTCCTCAATACCTCTGCTGGTAGTTTTAAGCACACGACAGCTCTGCATGAAGATTATGATAATTCACATAGAGTTGTCAGAGCCAATATTGTGTACAATCCCCTCTCCTTGGGGCAGTATTTAAGCCTTATTGGTTTTCTTTTTTCTCAGTGATATTTGTGGAAGGAAGTGCTTTGAATATAAATGATTGTAAAGCAATTGACTTTCCCTCACAACTAAGATGGATACTGTATCAAGTAAAGCTGTAAATTATTTAATGCTGATTTAGCACTTTTGCATTTCCCATGTTAGTTGTATCTTCAGCAGTGCAAAAGGAAAAAAATGAAGAAAATAGTTTTTGGAGAAAGAGATGGTAGCAGAATATTCACATGGGCTGAAGTCTGCATGAACAGACTCTCATTTTTGGTTACTTCTCTTCCGAGGAGTCTTTTTCAACTCCAACAAAATAACCTTTTGAATTACATAAGCGTGACATTCAATGCAAATGATGCTGTGCTGTAAGCCCTGGAGCCATTAGAGAACTAAAAAGCTTTCTCTCTTCAGAAGGGCTGCAGAGTGATCAAACATGGACTCGTGGATATGGCATTTAAAAACTGTAAATTCAATAATTCCTTTCATAATGACAGATTAAGAATTCTTAATAGCATTATGCAAGCATCCTGTCAGGAGGAAAATGTTCTCCATTCAAGCACCACAGTTTGATCTGGGCTTACCGCTGGTTTTTGAACCCTGGCTATTGTGTCAAAAAGTGACGTCTGGGTCCCCACACTAACTCTAATTCACAGAGAGGTGATATTCCTGCTTTGACTATAGAAACCCACTTGTGATGCTTCAGGCAGTGCCCAAAGTAACCTGTTTCAAGACATGGGGCTTGTAGGTTTGTTTCAAATTTACACTATGTTGAGCATAACACATATTTACCTAAGATTACACCATGCAGTGCACATATAGATGCAGAGTGAATTTACCTAACCCCTTGAATATGATATTGTACATGGAGTACAAGGCTCTGTACTGTGTTTTACTTTGTAGAGAGACTACTGTTCTAGTGCCAGAAATAGCAGAGGAGGAAGTAAGATACATAAAATTTGTATGATGATAGGTCAATTTACACTATGATACCTGACCTCCAAAAATCCTAGAACAGTTGAGCAAATACCCACCAGCTGAGTATGCCCAGAGTTTGTCTTAGAAATGCCTGTTGCCTTGGCTGGACTAGACTGGAGCTTGCTCCCATCCATACCAAGGAAAAGGCATAATAAGCAACCCCCATCCCCATCTTTATTGCAGTGCTTCATAAAGGAACCACTAATTTCTTCAGTCAAGGTCAACATGTGAGCCTGAGTGTTCACCTAAATCTAAAATAAATGTTAATTTGCTCAAATTTTACTCGGAGAAACCTGAGAGCTGCTATGTACATATATATAAGCCCAGGCCAGCCTGAAATCAAAGTTGTCAGTGTATAACCACTGCTAAATAATTGATGTCTGGAGAGTTTAGAGGATTTGCCACTTGCTTCGGAAAGAGACCAGAAAAGTAGGTCAGCAGCCTTAGCTGGCTTTTGAGCACACTCACAATCTGACAGCTTTCCTGATGGCAGGCTTGAATCCTTGGCTCCAGGGCTGCAGGAAATTTTGCAACGTGTCTTTCAAAGCTGGTGTTTGTATATGCATGTGTGATTTTGTTTACTTCATTTATTTAATGTGATGTAATCAAGAACAGCAAATTATATTAAAATGTTTCCTTTTGTGAAAGCAAATAAATTAACTGAAGTTGGTAATTTAACTTATTAAAGTAATTTGCCTACCCAGCAGGCAGTTCATTCCAAATCCTAATGACTTGTAAATATTAAGTAGCTAAGGCAAGCTGCCAAGAGACTTGGACACCCTTGGAACTTGGTGCTACAAGAATCAATGAGAAGACCACCTGTCTGACAGAAACTTTTGGACAGAAAGACTGTCTCATTTCTTTACCTCTTCCATATGGTCTTCATGACACCCAGAACCAATTTCCTGAATTAGGTCATATAGGATAAAATAAGTTTCTGAATTTTGATAGGATTTGTCTGCAAAAGTAGATTTTTTTTTAAATAATGTTAGGTGCCATGGCAGCTTCATGCTTTCAAAGACAGCCAAGCAGTAATGGGAAGAAGCATTAGAGAAGTACACTTTAAAATACTGACAGGGTGCTTCTGTCCCTTTGTGGCTTTGTATATAGATGTCTGCATACTGGAATTTAAAATATAGTCCCCTGACAAAATTTTTCAATGAGGACCACATGGAACTACCTCTCTATGTGAATATAAAAACAGAAAAATGCAGATCAAGCTTTTTTCCTAATTATTATATACTTTTTTTGAATGTAGACATTCAGGCTATCTGGGAGAAGCCCTAAGGTGGCATGGGCTAGAGCTCTTGCCCCATGAATGGTGGCTGACGGACAGGGATGGGTTCCATGAAATAGCCTGTGGGAAAACAATGAGGATTGGGCCAGTCTCTTCACAGCAGTGCACACTGGGAGAGGGGGAGACAAGTTGTAACATGGGAGGTTCAGACTGGATATAGAAATAAAAAGCTGTTTTCCTACTTTCCCATCACTGTCTAACTACTTGAAATATTCTGCCCAAATCAATCCCTCATCTCATGCTGATCCATTTTTAAAGAGTGTGTTTCTCCTTGTGATATATCCAAGTTCATGCAAGGTGTTGTCTCAAGTTGGACCCTTGTGCATCTTGGAAGGCAAGAAGAGCTGAGAGGGATTCAGGGACAGGTATTGGTCCTCAGCACCACAGGGACACTGTCTGCTCACGCTCATGCATAACAACAAAAGTTTCCCGGATGTTTTAATTTATTTTCAAGTGTCAGTTACAGAAGAAAGTGATTTAGGTAATGCCCTTACTTAATGTCACTAAAGATCATAGAAGGACAAGTTTTGTAAGCTCGTCAAATCAAAAGTTACACTAGTAGTAGGTGTTTAAAGAAACATAGGAAAGATGCCAGTTATTCCTGGGAGAGATCTTTCTACTTTTAGTAACAGTGAGAGGGCTGTGTTACTGAGGCAGTAAAATGGCTGATGAAAAGATCTCCTTCCCAAGGCACTGCTTAGCCCAGAGGAGGCAGCACGAAGCCCAGTGATGAAGTAAACCACATCTCATGAAGATCACTTTGACTACTGCAGCTATGCATCTCCAACCTAGATAATCTGCTATAAAAGCAATGTTCAAAAATAAAACCAAATCTTAAGGACCAATATGGTATGAGATTTTTTTCTTCTTCATCACCCTGAGAAGATGCAGTGAACAAGGAGAAGGCCTTATCAGAGGCATGTCTGTTGTCCTTGTCACCTTGCTACCCAAGAGAAAGTGGCCAGTATGCTGTGCATCACTGGGGTTGTGGGTGCCGGCAGCTGGGACCAGCACGGAGACTGTGGTGCCTAGGTGGTGGTGGGATCCTGTCTCAGAAAACGTGCATGGTTACCCCAACCATGTGTGCTGCTTTTGCATTGAAGGCACCTAGGAGGAGGGAACACTCAGAGGATTTTCTCTATGAGAACTTCCTCTGTGAATCAGTGGGACCAATGGAGGCTGGTTTGGTTGTTGACAGTCTGGGAAACCAATTGGAGAAGTTAGTTCGATCCGTGACTCATATTTCGAAGCAAGTAAACTCTGGAAAAAACACTCTTTGTCATTTACGGCGTTTCACAAGGTAACCCCGGCCCGAGCCCACCCCCCCTTATGCGGCCTGGCCGGGCAGGGCTGGGCTCGGGAAGCCGCCAGGCGAGCCCCCGTTGTCAACCGCGGGCCCCGATTGCCAGGTGGGGGGAGGGGCTTGTTGCTAACATCCCAGCCCTCCCTCCCCCCAGCGTAGCCACGGCTCATCAGGGCCTTGCCGCCGGCTTGGAGCAGGCATCCGCCCAGCCTCGCGGCCTAGGGGGAAGGCAGCTGGACTCATGGCGGAGGCCTTCCATGCCCTTGCTTGCTTGACTTTACAGTTTCGTCCAGTGCCCCCTCCCAGCGTGGCGTGGGCAGCCTGAGATCCTGGCATGGCTCCAGCATGGCCTGGCCCAGCCCCCTGCATCCTCTATGTGAAATTGTAACCCTTCCAATGCTAGGTAAGACTTGCAGACCTCCCATCCTCCCTTGAGTAAGAGGAAAAGTACAGAAACAATACACCAAAGTCAGTGAAGTAGGAGCCAGGTTTCCAAATGGGAGGAGATTGAGGAGACGCTGTGAAAGTTGGCTGAAAAGCCTTTTTGCAAGCTATGGGGGTGGACTTTACTGCACTGAAGATTCCTGGAAAAAGACATGGGGAGGTGAAGTGTTTGGGAAGGAGATCCTTTGCCGCGAGGGAAAGGGACCTCTGTTCCTGAGAATGAAGTATGAACAAAGAAAAGAGAGATGGAGAGAACTTTTCCTTTTGAACAGCTTACCCTTAAAAGTAATACCCCAAGAGTTTGACATGGTCCACAAACACAGCTCTGGGAAGGCTGTGAAGATGGGAGGAGTTTCACAATTTGTAGATTTTCCTGGGTGGCTGCTATTCGTGAAAAGTGAAGGAGTGGGAGAACTTTATTTTTTTCTTGGAAAAAATCCCTATAGTTGAACAAGAAGGAACTCCTCTGAAGTGAACTGAAAAGAATACTTAAGTGAGGGACTGACTGAAGTGTCTCTGTATGTTGTTGATGAGAAGATGTCAGGGGCAGAGGGAGTGGTATGAAGATCTTACTCTGAATTTCTTATTTTCTTTGTGTGTTAATAAAGTTTTTCTTGATATCCTTTTAAGTTTTAAGCCTGCCTTGTTTTTGCTCCTAATCCTATCTCACAACAGAAATTGAATATATTAAAATTGGCAAACTTAAACTAAACCAAGGCACCATGGAAGCTAGGAGAAGTTGGCATTAAGAGTATCTCCTTGACCACAGCCCTGACAGCAGAGTCGCCTAGGCTGACTGACCATACTTCTCCTGGTACAGAACCAAAATATGAGGAACATATCAGCAGGCCAGAACTTGAGTATATGCTTTGTGAGAAGGACAGGGTAAAAAACAACTTACTTTGTCTCAATGGGAAATCCATGTAGAAAATATCAAAGTTGACAAATTTCTCAGATCTTGCTATTTCTTTCAGGACATTGGAAAGTTGTAATGCTCTCTGCAAAAATGAAACAATTTATTGACTGTTCATTGCTATTCATGTTGCTTTGCATGGATTCAGGTTTTTTCACTGATGTGCAGGGCAGCTAATGTTGCCCTTTCACCTGCGGGACTGGAGGTGAAATAAGGCTCCTCATAAGAACACGGCCTTGCATGAGCACCACCAGCCATTGGGGTACCCAGTTCATCCTCACAGGCTGCACTGAGGCCTCAGCTGATTCATAAGTTTATTACAGCATATGCTTATTTCACTGGAGACCTCTTTTAGTATTGTCCCTATACATACTTTTGGAGCTCTTTCTTAAAGAAACACAAAACTTTTCTACAAGAGAAATGTCCTCTTTTCCTATTATCATTGCCGCTACTAAGTTGGGGGTGATAATGCTTACCTATGCAGACCAAATTCTACTCTTACTTTCAGAGGAATAAATTACCTGCCTAACTGATCCAGTGTAATTTCTGCAGCCATAACAGAGATCAGGATCTCCTAAATATTTACACTGTGCAGTTTGGATAATAACATAGACAATTACAGTAATTTCGCAATTATATGGCACACTGGGTTATAAGGCACACTTCCAGGTGGCCAGAAAGTCCATGGAATTTGTCCATATATAAAGTGCACCAGCCTATAAGGCGCACTCTTTTTCTTTTTTTTTTTAAGTGAGGATCCACTGCCAGCTCTCCCTGCCCGGCCGCTGGGGCCGTGCCCCCAGCTCTCCCTGCCCAGCCGCCAGAGCCACGCCCCCCAGCTTCCCCCGTGCCGCCTCAGCTCTGTGTGTGCCACTGCCGCAGCTTTGCGCGTGCCACCTTCCGCCTCGGCATTGCGTGTGCTGCTGCTGCCCCAGCTCCATGCGTGCCGCTGAGGCTGCACCCCCTGGCTCTCCCTGTCCAGCTGCCGGCCCTGCGCCCCCCGGCTCTCCCCACGCCTGCCAGGTCTCACCATGGCTCTTGCAGCTCGCACTTTCAGGTTAGCAATTCTCCGGAATTTGTCCATATATAAGGCGCACCGGGTGATAAGGCGCACTTCTGGGGTAGGCTCAAAACTTCAGTCAAAAAGGTGCGCCTTATAGGCATGAAATTACTCTAATTTCATACAGGGGCTCAGAATGATTAGTTCGTACCCTGCAGACATACGCATTGTTCATGGACCGAAGTTACATCTACTCTATATTCTATATGACTGGTATGAGTATATAAGCTGCAATGCTGCAAAATTTAGGAATTTGCTTAATGGCCTTCTCTGAAGTCAAGAGGGACAGGGCATAAAATGAAATACATATGTAAGCTTTGATGAAATTAAGGTCATATTTTGTTGTTTAGTGAATGCAAACATAATTACAACCATACACAAGAGATGACACTTTTGATGATAATTGGTTACTGGCACCTTTTACATGGCTGCAGGGAATTGCTGGGATTAAAAATCAGCTTGTACCATAAGAAAATAAGTAGCTGTTATTTTGTGTCATTCACTTCTGCAGCCACATTTTTAGGGTGATTTTTAAGACACCTCTGTTCTGTCTGTTCCCATTCCTGCACTGAGCCTGGCTACTCCCTGGTCACACTGTCTGGTGCTTAAGTCCACAGAAATGTGTCTGAGGAAGAGCAGCACAAATCCCAAATGAAAACAGGATAAGGGTCTTGTTCTCAAGACCTAATCCCACATTCAGAAAAAGCTATGAGGCTTTGTCATACCAACAACTCACTTGATTCAAAAAGCCTTTCCTTTCTTATCAGGCACATTTTCTTCTTAAAGAAGATGAATCCAAACAGTTTTGTCTTGAGGAGATCACATTCCTTGAGCAGAAATTAGGGTAGCTGAGAGGTTGTAGCAGTACTATCTTTACAAATCCCTTAATTTGAGCATGCTGCCCCCCAGAGCCTGAGAGGCAGTTGAAAGAGTAAGTGTGGATGTTTCCACAACTTCTCCTTGCCTTTGAAAGAAAAAAAAATGTTCTGACATGTCACCTTTGAGGCAATTAGGCTTCTCTCCTCAGACACAGGGCAGAGTGTCTGAGCACTGGGGTGATCCCATTGCAGCCCCATTGAGACTTACCTCCGAAGTCAGATTCCTTAGGGTCTCATTGGGTGTCAGCCAGCCGCTGCAGGGGCTTACCTGGGAAGGCATGAGGAGAGGGCCTTAAGCCGAGGACCAAGATGAAAGGGGAGCTCTTAAGCTACAGCTGCAGACCATACCTGGAGGCAGTCGAGGAAAGAGTAGAGTTGACTGTACGTGACATCCTTGTTCAGCTGGCCTGCAAAGCATAGAGAGCCAAATATCATGTGCCCAATGGCCAAATGTGACTTCATTCTGCATGTCTGTGCATTCCCATGCCTGACACCCCTAGGTGGGAAGAAGCACCCCAAAAGCCCCACCACACCACCTACCCTCAGGGTACCGTCCCACCACCAGAGCTGGGGTGTAATAGAGGCAGCAGGATCAAGGCATCCTTCCTGCTAGGGTGCCCATGTTCCAAAAGTGCGAAGAGCCCCACACCTACTTCTCCCACATCCCTCTCCTGCCTTTCATAGATGATTTATCTTGTGTGGAGTTAGTCATCAGAGCCTATGCCAACCTCCAAAGCGCGTGACTGATATTTTCCCATTCACCTGTCTCTCACCCACCAAAGAAATGCAGGGTTTGCAAAGCTGAAGGGTGCCTGTATATACACTCTAATTTACTTTGCAGAGGTTGGCCTCAAAAGGGATAAACAATTCTGCTATCATGGAGGGAAGCAGATATACTTGTGTGGGTGAGGAAATTCAGGCACCAAGTCAAACACATATCTAACATTCCCTAAAATTCACTGTGCTGTGCAGTAGCCTGGCCTGCTGAGAAAATTTTCCATTTTCTCAATCTTTTTGCTTCTCTGGTAACCACAACTAAGATGGGAAGTAAATGATCACTTTTTTTTTTTTATTAGTTGTATTATTGTTTGTAGTACACTGATCATCCCATCAAGCTTTAATACTTTTGCAGTACAAAAATAGGAATTTCTTTTGTTGTTTTTAAGAACTGCACAGCATAATCTCTCCCAGGTGAGATGGGCTTCTGAGGTTGCTTTGCAGTGGCTCCCTGATACAGAGGAGCCTTTCCTGCCTTTCACCCAGCAGCAGTTTGAGCTGCCCAGGAGGCAAAAGGTGGGGATTTCAAAGATCTAGGAACAGTTCTGGCTATTTGGATGATCCAGCTTGAAGCATCAGGCCCTGGGATGGGCTGTTGTGGGGACCAGGGATCTGGCAGAAAGACAGACTGATGTCTGGTCACAGCTGACTGGCAACCATATGGGAAAACCTGCTTACAGCCTGTTGGAAGATGTGCCAGAAGGGATCCCTTGATGCAAAATCTGTTGCTTAGGATTAATTGTGTCCCTCCAAGGCAAATCAGCCCCTCTGAAAATTTTCCAGCTGACCCTATAGTTAATCACACCTGATTTAGCTGTGTGTTGTCTGGGATAATTAAATACCTAGCTAGTTAGAGGAATTGTTGCTGTGATAAACATGTAGTCAAAGAAATAAATGGATTTATGTGACTTAAATTTAATTATGACAGGTTTCCCTGCCCTGAAAGGGGTCAGATTTTTATCTTTTTTTCCCTTTTTTTTAAACCCCATTGGTACTAGTGCAGTGGTTATGAGAGAAAAATATAGGAATAGAAATGGGAAAGATTTCTTTCCCATTGGTGATTACTAGGGAACCCTGGGGAAACCACAGCACAGCTGCAAGCTGTGTTACCCAGTGGTTGCCAAAACCATCCAAAGTTGTAATCTACCATTTTAATGATGTGATAGCTTCTCACTTTCTTTGCTTGTGAGAACTATTATGACAACAACTTCCTGCTTATCAGATGCAAAAAAGATTCTTTTACTCAAATACATGTAAATACATGCTTTTGGTTTAGAAAGCCAAGGAGTGAATGGTCTGTTAATGGTCAGAGGTACTGTGTCATTCATACCCTGAGATGAAAGGTTCCTAAAGGCAGCCTCCAAATCTCTGAAAAAAATGCCCCAAAGCACTTTACACTGTGAGGCACTAGCAGAAAATTTATTTCTCTGATATCAAAAAAGTCTTTTGCAACCCTCTGACTTAATCTTCTATCTTGGTCCACATCCGGTTTTACCACAACATCCACCAGTCAGTAATTGCAAACCCATCTCCACCTGTAACAACAATCAGGATGAAGTGCAGGCATCCCAGCCACAATTTTTGGCCAAGACGGGTAGAACAGCTTGTTTACACCACCACAACATGTGTTAGGCCTGGTTTGGAGCTGGGTGGGTATGGCTGGTGGGGGAATCAGGCAGAATAGGGTTCTAACCTGTCCTGCACTGGGGATGGTAAGAGCTGTCGTTCCAACTTCTGCAGCACAGCCAATATCTGCCTCATATTTCTCAGATCTCCTCTACTCTGTCAGGTTTCCTTGAAGTCATCAATATATTCATAGATTTTTTAGGGAGAGGAGGCAACATGAATGGGCAGGTAACCAAGGAGGAACCCCACAACACCTCAAATTTACCTAGAGGATGGTATCTGTCATGCAGGTTATCCCAGAGGAAGCGACCATCTACCAAGCCTGTTAAAATCACATGGCTGCCATTTGGAAGATGGTAATCCAGGTATTGCAGAGCTTGCACCACATTGGAGAACATTTCTTTGGGTGTGGTCATGTGGGCCAGCGTGTCACGTTCCCTAAAGAAAGGATAGGAATAGGACTTTGTATCAGGAATACTGTGTCCCCAAAAGGGCACCCCAAACTGTCATTTTCTCTGTTTGCTTGTCTTCCACATTAAGTCAGCTGAATAAAACATTAGAAAAAATGCTCTGATATCTTTCACTTGTCATTGCCAAAATCAAATGTGATATGAAAACCTCCCTTCCTCAGCGTACTCCATCTCTCTGCCAAAAACAGACAAATGAATCCCTTTTTTATAGAGTGGACTCCTGTTGTGGGTTAACCCCAGTGTGCAGCTAAGCATCACATAGTTTCTCACCTGCTTTCTTTCCTCTCCTTCCTCCCCAGTGAGACAGGGGAAGAGGAGAATGTAAAAGCAAGAAAACCTGGGGGTCAAGGTAAAAAAACAAATTAAAGCAGTTATTGTTCAATAAATGAGGAAGAAGTAGAAGAAGAGAGAAAGCAAGCAAAGAAGTGATGCAAAACCTATCCCTCATCGCAGCTGGGTGAAAGTAGGACTTCTTTCCCCATAGGTTCCTGTGCATATCTTACCTTCAACATGCTCTTTGATTATACAAGGTAGGAATATCTAAGGTAGCTTTGTCTCTCTCATGTCCTACACCTCTTACTACAGCTCTCTAGGAGGGCAGGAGAGACATCTGGACAAATGTATGAACTGGAGAGAGGTGATACCTCAGATTAAAATAGTCCATTGGGGTACAGGAGCTGTATCAGTGTTCCATATGGACTGAATGCCCATATTTGGTGACTCATTGTCAGTCATGAACCTCTTCAGGACAGATTCCCCAGCTCAGGTTTATCCTTCCCCTCTTGTATTTAGCTGTAAATGCTGTAGAAGTGTGGGGAAAAATGAAATCCTGAAGTTGAAATGCATTCCAATTTATATAAGAAAAACAAACAAGCAAAGGGCTGCCTAGAGAACACTGCTCTAATTATGTTATTGTAGCAACCCACCTGAGAGCTATTGTCATGCTCTCATGGTGCACATATCTGTAACAGGAGCTGACAGTAAGGGTGGAACACAGTCCTGAGAAGGCTGTCCCATCCCATCAGGAGAGGATCCATCCACCTTGGGAAGCAGGCTCTTGTGACAGTTTTCATTCTGTCTTAGTGGTGTGGCTCAGCTGACTAAAGTGTTCAGAGGGAAAGGTCAAGAAGAAAGACAGGGGATGTCTCTCCAAGCAAGAAGGCTGCACTAATGACCACCCTCATTGTTTTAGTGGTTCCCACATTTCGTCCTCTTATTTGTGTTCTTTGCTTGTAGAAACACAATCACCTTAGCAGCCAGAAGGCTCCATCTGGCCTCCATGAGGTTCTTTCATTAGGCAAGTCCTTTCATATCTTTCTTGGCTACCCAGGGATAAGAGAAGGGCAAACTTGATGGTTGCAGTGCAGAGCAAGCTGCTGGTGAACTAGGTCAGATTTCTTGTCAGTGAACCCCACAGAAGCAGAGGCTTTCCGAGGCATTGTTGTTCTGTCTCGAAGCATTCAAAATTTAGATTTAGAGTGGGAGAGTGGGTGCTGAGTCCTGTGTGGGAGAACCATGCTCCCTTAGAAGGATTTGGAATTCTTCAGTGAGCTGCATTTTGCACACAAAATTGTGTGAGTTTCCTGGGCCTAGAAATTTATCTTAATGCAGTATGTGCTGCTGAAGTGTTTGAGACTTTCTAGCAGGGAGAACTGAAAAACAGCATTAGGATTCAGGTGACAGCCACCAAATAAGCTACTTTTGAGATAAGACTGTGGATTTGCTCTGAAATTACTTCATTTCACCTACAGGTGTTGCAGCCCTTGATTTCAAAATATTGGTCTGATGTAAGGCCTCTACCACAAGTAAACATGCCAGCATAAGCCAAAATTATTATGACATGCATAATTTCACTTTATCTTGTCATACAGCGTTAAAGTAATGCAGATATGTTAGTGTATTTCTTCACATTTCCTCTCTGTGCCAGGCTATGAAATTAAATATGGAGGAGAAGAAAGCAACCTTGTAGGCACATTTGATTTTCACTCTGCTGTAAGGACTCCAAGGTGCCTGGGTGAGCACCAGGGCTTATTGCAGTACCCTCACCTCATTCCCCTGGGCTTGCTGCACAGGGCAAGTACGCCCAGGGAATGAGGGCTAGAGGTGTTGCCTGCTCATACACTATTTTTAGGGCTGGAGGGCTGCATCAGCTCTTTGGTGCTCATTGCCATACAATAAAGAGGCATTACTCTTGCTGGCACAGGTATCACTTTGTACAAGGTGGGTTGCTGCTCACCTTGCTTTGCTAGTACCACCTTGCTGTTTTTTGCAGATACCATAAGTGCAGATCTGTGCACTTACGCAGGAGAGGCTGGAGAAATGGTGCCATATCTAAAATGCAACTAATTTTTGTTGTTGTTGTTGTTTTTTGTTTGTTTTTTGGTTTTTTTGTTTGTTTGGGTTTTTTTGGTTTTTTTGTTGTTCTAGGTCTCTATATCCCATGTTTACACCTCAGTGGGCTGAGAGTTACCATTGCCATCTGTCTTTATTTTTCTAATCCCTCTGTTTGGACACCACAGTGTGGAGACTACTGGGAATGTGTAACACAGGCTGCCAATTTCATTATCTTTTTCCTTTACAAACATTACTCATTGCCACACTCTTCACACGGGATGAAATACCTGCATTTTAACAATGTTTTGGGAAGAACTGTGTCTCCAGTATGCTCAACACACTGCCCTCTTTTGAAGCCAAAATGCAGAATAAGGCCAGGAAACTCCTATTACTGCAGGTAAGAGCTGTTCTTGAAGAGGTTTTTATTTGCCAAGCCCTAGGTTTGAAGTCAAGCCCATGGCATGTTCTGCATACTCTGTAACCTCTGTAACCTAGGTACATCAGAGCCAGGGCAGCTACACAGTAACTGGACATTGAAAAAAATCTCTCTCCACTGTCTATCCCCGTCAATGGAAACAGCACAGTGCTACAGAAGCTGTGGAATCTTTCCTTGCAGGAATCACAGGGATCACGACAGCCTGATAGCCTCTTTTGATGCTGTGATGTAGCGATGTTTTGGAAGAAAACAGACAGAAAATAGCAATGAGAATTTGAGCAGACAGGAGTGTCTCTGCCAGATCGTGAATGCTGGGATAAAAAGACATCAGAGTTTCAAGCAACCATTAAATACTGTTCTGGAATGTTTTGGAATATACAAATGGGTGAGGCAAGGTCAAAATAGTTTAAATTTCTGGAAAATTTCTTTTTACTTCAGATGAGTAGAAAGCTGTGTTAGAGACAGGGAAATAAAAAAGAATAGCCTGCAGAATGAGGAATAAAATAAAGAAAAAAGAGGTGCTTTTAGTAAAGGCAGTGACACAGCTAAATTGTAATATGTGCACAACAGAGGCTGGGCCCAAGACTGTGAGAAGACGCCTTGAAAGTCTCCATGACTGGAGCCGTGGACTTCAGCAAAGGTGGAATTTATTTTTTTTTTTTTTTGTGGAGGGGGAAGTAGGGGCTTTATAATCCTGGCAATGGATGAAATGATATCTCCATAAACTTCCTAGTAAACAGATCCAAAGGACATTCTTGTCAGCAAGTGTCAGGAAGCCTGCGACTGCTTTTCCCTCTCAGTCAGAGCAAGGTAGCATTGGTTTTGAGGATTTGTGCATCCTTCCCCTAACAGGAGCAGGGGAGATTTGGCAGTTCTGGTAGGAGTGCAGAGAGAGCATGAGCACCAGAGGGTGGAAGTTTCATGGGAGGTGATTTCTGCGTGCTGCATGCATGTGGCTAGGGTGAGGGTCATGCCAGGAAAAGACCTAAAAGGTGCCTCTGTAGCCTCACAACTGAGGGCTTCCAGGTTCTGCAGGATCAAGGAAAGGCCTGCTTGGCCTTTGGACATCCTCATCTGGGGCACAACACCTGGCAAACAAAGTTTCAACCCATGAACTGCTTTTTAAGTAGTTTTAGGACACCAAACCTTTACCATTTTCATGGCCATATCTGACAGCCTGCATAGAGCTCCCACTTCTTTATACAACCTGCAGGTAAGACTTTTCAAAACCTTTGGAAGGAAACTTAGCTGAGTGTGCAGCATTTATTAAAGTCAGTGTTTTGAAAGTCTCTGTGTAAGTTGGATTGATTTATTCCATATTAGAAAAGCTGAAGATTGACCATGGTGAAAATAATGTTGCACTAGCAAAGCACTGAGATGTCCTGCAAAACCAAAACTGCAGTAAGGATTCGCTGTGCATTGGCCTGGTTGCAAGGTGTTTTCTGCCTTCCCACTACCAGGAGGAAAGGAAGCATCTAGCTAGTGTGGTGTCCCTGTGAGCATTGCTAATGGGTAAGATCAGAACTATTAGTTTCGAGAGCTTCAGTTCATTCTTCTTCAGAGCTTATGATGTGAGTAAAACCAGAAAGAAAAAACACCTCATGAGGAGAGCACAACAAAGAGTGCAGGCAGCAGAGGTAGGGTGAAAAACGGACCTCGACAGGGGATTATGTTGTCGTTCCTCAGAAATGATGAACCAGTCATGCTCTCCCTCCTGAGAGGAGGCAGCACACTGGGTAAAGATGGATATACATGCTTTTAAACATGCTCCTCTTGTTACTATTCCTCTCCTCTGCTAAGTTAGAAATAATTACTTCAGACATACCATTGGTTATTTTATGATGAAAGAAAGAAAGAAAGAAAGAAAGAAAGAAAGAAAGAAAGAAAGAAAGAAAGAAAGAAAGAAAGAAAGAAAGAAAGAGAAAGAAAAGAAAGAAAGAAAGAAGAGGACTATGACAAATACAGGCAAGGAAATAAGTATTTTCAGCAAAAAATTAACAAAGAAGGGCCAATAGCAAAGAAAAATACCATTGTAGAGAAGCACAAAGCAGTGAGACACAAATGTCCAGGTAGTCAGCAATACTCTAAAGAAGTGAAATTTATGCTATTATAAATGTTCATTTAGTTTACACCTTACCCGTTGCAGACATCATTCCCAATTGTAGCGTAGATAACTATGGCTGGATTGTCCAATAGCTGATTTCTGGCCAAACTAAAAGATAAATATGAAGCTATATTAACAGGGAAATACACTCTCAGTGTCTGAATTACACTTGTGTGAGATCATATTTGGAAGTATCCTGGTTGGATATGGCCAATACCCAAATGACTGTGCTCCTGTGTTTGGGAGAGGGATTTTTATCTAGTGTTGGTTTGGGGTGGTTTGTTTGTTTGTTTGTTTGTTTTGTTTTTTTGTTTGGGGGTTTTGTTGGTTTTTGTTTATTTTTTGTTTGGGTGGTTGTTTTCTTTTGCTCCAGTTTTATATTTCAGTAAAGTGACTAAAATGACATTTTTTCCACTTCTCCCTTGCACTGCTTATGGACTTGTCATTTTCACTGTTTTTCCTGCTGGCTATTTTCTTTGTATTATTCAGAAGCCAAATCAAATAGTTTCACTTTGGGGCAAAGACATGAATCAAGATGGAAATTTTTTAATCATAGATGGGAGAGGAAGACTAGGTTTGGCTGAGAACTAGATCTGTGTGAAGAATTGAACACATCTGGAGGAGAGAAAAATAAATCCCTTAGGACACAAATTATATCACTGTCAATCAAACTAAATCAAACCCAGCTGACCCCCAACCCACCCAAACTGATGCGAAAAGGAGAGTTGCAGCCTCTCATTACCCAGTAGCTACTCGGTTATATCCATATGGAAATAACAGAGGATCTGCCCATGTCTGTCTGCATTGCTACACACAGTTAAAGGAGATTTTTGGAAAGGTTGTCTCTTCCCTAGAATCACTGGAAATGCTCCATTGGCTTAACAGAGCCAAGTTCAAGGCCCTGGATATGGTGATATCCATACTTAAACCCCATTTTTCTTCTGTTTATTAATGTTTATACTACAGAAGAAACAGCAGCACTACAGAGCACACTGGTGAAGGGAAGCTGTGCTTTTTAGAGCACTCGTATAATTCTCACAATGGATTGTTTCTGTCAAAGAGGTAGAACTTCATCAATGTTTCTGTACCTCGAGTTAGCTCTTGAATCCTGTTAAGCACTCACCTTTTTATTAAAGAGAGGAGGTTTCCTGAAGAACCACCTGATTGCAGATAGGGGGAACAAGAGAATTAGTATAACATTGTTATATTGACCAAAAAGCCCTGAATGCAAAACCAAATTTCATTGCATATTTCCAAGAATGTAGAAGCACTAAAAGAGCAAAATTCATCTCTGTAACCTTTTTAGGTTTATTAAGAAGTAAAGCTGTATCCAGGGACCTGCT
>VRYO01000695.1:474095-513044 GCA_009812075.1 Sialia sialis | reverse complement strand
CTTTCTTATCTGAGTCACACACTTCAGCCTGTAGAAGACCAAATACAGTAGTTTCACGATTATAAACCGCACCTGAATATAAGCCGCACTTCCGGGTAGCTGGGAAGACCACGGGATTTGTCCATATATAAGCCGCACCCGAATATAAGCCGCGGGTTTTTTTTTTTTAAAACTCACACGGCAGAGGGGGCGGGGCGCTCCGGCCCGGCCCCACACAGCCCGGCTTCCCAGCGGCAGGGGCCGGGCCGCCCTTGCGCAGCCCCCGTTCCCGGCCCTCCCCCGTTCCCACCGGCTCCCGGTGGCACAGGGGCCGGGCCGCACACTTGCAGCCCCCGTTCCGGGCAGTCTCATGCTCCCGGCGGCTCCCACTTGCCACTCTGCTTGGCCGGCTCTCACTTCCGGGTTGGCGTTTCGCTGGGATTTGTCCATAGATAAGCCGCACCTGAATATAAGCCGCACCACTGGGCTAGGCTGGATTCCTCAATGAAAAAGGTGCGGCTTATATTCGTGAAACTACTGTACTTGTACGTGCAGGGTTGTTTGGATCTGGCTTTTAATGCAGATCTGGCAGCTTCTTCCCATCTGTTGAACATAGTAGTCTCCTGTAAACCAGCCAACCTGTCTTGTCAACAGTCAATCTATTTTAACTTTCCCTATAAATTGCAAAGAGAACTGTTGTCACTCTTCTCAGAGGGTAAGTGTCTCACAGCTATACCACATTGTGACTGATTCAGGTCCTAAACATAGGCACGAAGTGCCATTTTTGACATGCCAGAGTATCCAAGACACCTGCAGTAGAGCTGGCAGATAGATCACAAGATGCATGAGAGATTGTGCACTTCTGGAGAAGCAGCTGGAGGTGGGAAAGATACCATAAAGAACCTTAAATAGCTGTAGACACGAGTGTTTCGGTGCCTGCACTAGTCTTCCCTCAAGTGTCAGAAAAAGTAGTAGAAAAAGTAGAAAAAAGTAATATTAGGTCAGCTGCACTCCTCGCAAGAGGCTCGGCATTTCAACAGCAATTCACCCCAAAGGGTTTGATGAAAATCTTTCCTCCTTGAGGAAAGAAGTTGGCTACACCTAAACATCTGTGAGCATGTGTAATATTTCGTTTATGTTTTGAATGAGAAAAGCATTCCCATTTACTAAAGCTTTTATGCATTAAACGTATTAGCAGGTCTTTATAGACTATGCATATCCATCCCAACCATCCCCAGAACACAAATCAAACTCCATCACCTGCAGTGCAAGAGGGATAGCAAACAAGGAGCCAAAAAAGACTTTATGCTTTGGCCAAGATGAGACTAGGTCTGAGGTTGCAAGAAGCTCACCTCATAGAAACATACAGAAACATAAATTTCAGAGAAGCAGATCCTACAAGTAGTACTTGCTCTTATTTTGCAGTATTTTCACTCTCTCCTCTTTTTTTATTCATTCCTTCTCCTCTTTTATTATCCTCCTTTTCTCAGCTCAACTCTTCCCTGATCTCTCTCTTTTCTGCATTATGTTTCTGAAGCTTGCTTTGGCGAGTAATCCTGCCTTCCCTGCAGCTCTTGAGGGGAAACTTGTGGACAGAACATCATTAAATCCCTGCTAGATTAGTATGGGGGAAAATATCTAAGAGATAAGCCCCTAAGGCAGCAATAATACACTTTGCATTTTGATAGAGATGCCTTTGTTATTATCACTCCCAGTGATGCCAACCGCATATATCAAGGAATCCTTTTGTTTTAAATAATCCAGTTCTTCCAAGCTAAAAGTGAATTTATCAATCTGCTGCTTCTCTCCTGGAGGTTGCTGATCCATTAAAAAATCCAGCCCTTCTATTGAGAAGCTCTTTTCAGCAGGGTAAGAGTCCCACAAAGCCCTTAGAAACTATGGCTTGAAACTTAACTACCAACAGGTTTGTTTGGTTTTTTTTTTTTCTGTTTAATAGCCCTGCTTTCAGTTAGAGCTGATCACCCCCTGTTTAAGCCATTCTGTCACAAGGCTCCCTGGTCTGTGGCTGTAGTTTCAGCATAAATACGCTAGCGGGATCTCTAGAAATTAAAATGTATTTACAAAAGTAAGCCATAAGCTGTTCTTGGGTACAAGCATAGGTAGTCCTCCACCTTTCCTTGCACACATGTGGGGCTGTGAAGCATCATTTTCAGAGGAAAGTTTAGTTGTTCCGGGTGTGGTTAGGTCACGCTCGTGGCCAGATTCTTTGCTTTATTGGTACTGAGGTGGCTTTTAAAATCCTCCCATTCTGGGAAACTATTACACCAATGAAGCAATAAAAGTGAACCTTTTCAATGTAGTGTCAGTGCAATGATTTAGACAAGATATCCTGAGATTATTCTCTCACTGGTAATTTTTCCATTTTAAAAATTCACTTCTTAATTTTCTGCAGAGTCTTTTGCCCTTACACAGGCTCACCTCTTTTTATATCCTGCAGGTGTCTGTCATGTAAGTGGAAGGGGAATATGTAGAGAGAAAAATGAATTATGAACATAGTGAGAGATTACAAAAAAATCTACAAGGGAATTGGGTAAAAGAAACACATTAAGTATTACTCCCATTATCGTTAAAAGAGCAGAACAAGATAATTAGGGTATCAGTTACTGAGACAGATTGAGAACCACTGACCTAGTCATCCTTGACCATCTAGTTTGGTCCTTTTTTAAATTCTCTCTCACCAGAAAGTCTACCTGATGGCATGCAATGATGGGAGCCACCAACTCTAGTGCCCTGCAAATTACAGGCAAGAAAGTCAGAAGCACATGACTGATGACACCAAAGATAAAACACCTTTACAGAAGATTCAAAGCCACAGGAGCACCATGTGTACCACAGGAAGGAGAAAGGCATATGAGAAACATTGCCAGTGTCATTGGTGCTGGCATCAGAATGCAATTTTTAAGGTGAAAATGCCCACCTGAGCCTGGAAGTGATCCCTGCATCATGAGACCTGTCTGTGATACCTCTTCTGCCAGGTAAGATCACAGACTAACAGAATCACAGAATTTTTGGGGTTAAAGGGGACTTCTGAATATCATCTGGTTCAACCCTCCTGCCAAGGCAGGGTCAACTCGAGCAGATGATGCAGGAACGCATGGTGGGTTTGGAATGTCTCCAGAGAGGGAGACTCCACACACTCCCTGGGCAGCTGTTCAGTGCTCTGTCACTCTCAATGTAAAGACGTTCTTCCTCATGTTGAGGTGAAACTTCTTGGATTTTATCATGTGGCCATTGCTCCTCATCCTGTTGCTGGGCAACAGACTCCAGCACTGTCCTCTTGCACCTGCCTTAGAGATATTTTATGTATCTGTTTGTTGGAGGTAGAGGGCTGTGGCAGATACTTTCTGATCCCAATTTTTTTCAGGAAATTCCAACCATTTAATAGGTTTCTGAGTAGTTCTAGAGGGAGCAGGGCTCCTCATTTGTAGCCAGCATGAATCATCTGCTGGAAAGGAAGAACATCCCATATAGCCAAATTATCTAACCAAGGAAAATAAATTTTCTCAAGCTTCTGCAGCCAGTTTTCAGAAGCATGAAAATCAATTAAATACAATAAAAACAAAAAGGCATGATCACAGCATAATCAAGTGTCTTTTAAACCTGCTGCTAGGGACATCAGCTAATCCAAGACACAAAACCTAATATCATAAACCTCAATTTATAAGGAAGACTAATGTCACCTCTTCACACAATCCATCTGACAACTCAGAATTTCTTGTTTGCCTTCATTCCTCTCTTACTCTCTTTCCTCTTCTACTCTGCACTCCTGATGGTTTCTTGGAATTTCTATTTGCACCTCAATGGCCCTGCCCCTCTACCACCTCTGGCTCATGGGCCACAGTTTACAGAGAACTAGTAAATTACTTCTGTAAATCATTATGTCTGTCATGCATGTTTTGTACAGTGGTATTTGCTGCAACTCTTGCCAGTGATGTTCCCAAGCTCATCTAAATTATTCCTGTATAAGGATGTGTCCTACTCCAGGATGGTTAATACTTTCCAATTTAGCATCATTCACAGAAGACATCAAGCATGTACCTTTGCTCTAAGGTCACCGCTCCAAATGTTAAGCAGCATTAGCCTCAGGAGAGATGCAGGAGGGACACAGCTTTGCTCTCAAACCCACTGCTCTTCCCTGCTTAGCTGCTTCTCTACCTACTTCTTATTTCTTGTATTAATCTTCCTCCTCTTCAGTGCACACTGGGGTACCATTCAACCACTTTCCTTAATTCTAGGTAGATCAGGTCTGCAGCATATATAAATAATATATAAGCATATATCTCTTTATGTATTTATATATGTATATATATATATATATATATAAATATTTTATAATAGAAAGAATATGTGTGCCACCCCCACAGAACAAATTAATCAAAACCCAACAGTGTTAAGTTTTGTCCTGTCATTGTCCTCTCAGTGTTAAGTTTTGGTGATGTCTTTGATTACTCATAAAAGATCTGTTCTGAGAGCACATTAATGTGCCAGCACCGCTGGGCTAAGTAAGTGCTAGTTAAGTGAGTGCTGTTCTTTATTTTTCCATAAGAAATGCATGCAACTAAGAAGGGGCTTCTCTTTGTTCCTGACAGATGTTCACTAATCCAGCATCAATTATCAGTACTAGTAATATTTAAAATAATTATAGTAAAAAAAGTTTTAAAAAGTTAACATACCATTTTGGGAAATGTTCTGCAAGTCTCTGTGATTACAGCGATTTCTCTTGCGTAAACGTAGATACAGAGAGTCTGTCCATCCTCTGAAACAAATTGAGAAAATGCGAGCTGCTTAAGACATGATAATGATGAAAATACAGGTGATAATAAAAATGAAATGTGTTCTTGTCTCTAAAAATCTCAGTACTCCAGTTATTCTTCTGTTTCACCACCTCCCTGTTTTTGTGGTCATAAGTCTTTTTAATCTTGAACAGGGTGGCCTAAAATAAAGCAAACATATCTCCTCAGAAACTATAAATTAAGAGTTTCTCTGACATTGTTCCATCCAGGAACAATGCTTTTATCACGGTCTTCCAGATAAGGTGTTTAAAAACATTTGTATTATACATTTATCAAAACAATTTTGTTTGTTGTTCACAAATTAACTTTTCAATTGGTTGTTATGGAACAGTAAGTAAAAGAGACGAAATATTGGCAGAGCAATCATTTCCCAACTTCATAAATCTTGGACAAATTAATCTGAAAACAGGTTATGCTTGACTGTTATAAGTTCTCTCCTTTATTTTGCACTGTTAAGAAAAATGAAAAAAACAAAACAAACAAACAAAAACCAAACCAAAACAAAACAAATGAAAAGGACAACAGCCCAAAGAGTGATGAGAAGACCAAGCTTCCCGCCATGAGTACATGGTCATTTCTATCTGGGCTGCAGCTGTTTTTTTGAATGTTTGTTTTCTTTCAAGAATGGAAGAGATTAAAAACTGAACACTTGACCAAGGCTTTTCACTGACAACTTCAGGGGCAGTTCTAATCTCTGATCTCTTGTGAGCTTCAGATTCTTTGGAGCCCAGACCAATACTGTGTACTGAGAGGCTGGACATTGTAACAGATTTTTAAATATTGGTTTTCCTATGTCTCTGATAGAGAAGGTTGCATAGATCTTTCCTGTTGGCTTGTCAAGTAGTAAACTGCCTTAAAGCAGATACTGTGTGAATATAGCTGAGGCTGAGAGCCTGCATTTTGCACAGGGAGAAAAAAGGAAACAAAAATCTAAGTATATGGAGCTACAGATATTTTACCTGAAAAAAGAAAGATATTATGCCAGCTTTTAAATTCTGCTGGTAGAAAGCCTCAGGCTTGACTCATTCTTGGTTTGGCATTCAGCTGTATTCCTGACCTATCCTAGACATAAGCATTATCTGAAACTTAGGTCAGACCAGGCACTGTTTGATGATTTATCCTACAGCTCTTGCAGGAGTCAAAGGCCTCTTAGTGCTGGCCAGAGAGATGATTAATAAAAAGTTGGGGTTTTTTTAAGCTTCACAGTTACAGTTGCAGGCACTTCAAGGTGTTTTGTGTTTGGACTTTATTTTCCTTACCTTCTGGAAGAGACTTACTTTTTTCCATCTATCCCTGCAACCTTCCCCATCCACATGAATCAAACTAACACAGCAAACTAGGTCACAGGCTCTTTCAAATTCTCTTTTGGTTATTTCCCTCTAAATGTATTAAAAAAAAAAAAAAGTGGAAGGAGGAGATGAAAGATTTTGAAAGATTTCCCCCCAGTAGGGAGCACTATGAAGTAAGCAGGGGGATACCCTTCATTTCACTGTTTCAGCAGCAAAAAGGAAAGGAAGAGAAAGAAGATTTAAAAAAAAAAAAAAAAAAAAAAAAAAAAAAAAGCTGATTCTTGTTATTTTCAGCAATGCTCTCCTTCCTCTGAATTTTGTAAAAGAAACCTAGTTTATATTTTAGTTCTTTGTGGTTTTTCTCCTTCTAAATGGCAGATTGACTGGTTTTAAAACCTATCCTGAATTTCAGGAAGACTTGCTTATATATTTCAAATACATTCTAAAAGCCCTAGATTCAGGGTTGATCTTGGTTTCAGAAAGAGCAGATGCAGAGCTGAATAGTGTTTTTCTCTTTCCTTTCAAGCACTGTTTTGGTTGTTATCCTTGATGTGCTCTGAGAGACCTAGAGACCTGCTATGACTTGGCCACCTTGTCTGTTGGCTTACCCGATGGTGGAATTCAGAAATCCAGTGATCTCTGAGAACTGGGGCCAGTCAAGCTCATCACTGAAAGCCATGGGGAGATTAGCAAATGATTTCTGAAAGAGAAATTTTTAAATCAATCTGGTTTCACCCTCACAGACTTAAAATCCTCTTAGCAAATTTGAACATTTCTTAGAGCATTAGGCAGACGGCAGCAATTGAGACTACAGCTAGTAATGGTAATTATATATGCATATACTTAAAAAGTTCACTTTTGTAAGACAGGCATATGAAGACATGGAGGAAGGAAAAGCAGAGGAGATATATGAATTACAGTTCTTGGCACCCTTTTTTCCTGAAAGAGTCCAAAACTCGTTGTGATGTGATAATGTATTGCAGGTGCAGACCACCAAGGCAGCAGCTGATTGCTCCAGCATCCATCCTGCTCAAAGGTGTGTCAGCCTTGGGCACAGGACAAGATGACAGTGTGATATCCCCAGAGAATATGGCAAAGGCATAATTTCAAATTGTCTCAAAGGTCCCCTACCATCTACAGCAGGATGAGCTGAGAACATAACATCCGATCCCCTGAAAACCTCTGCCTGGTCCTCACTGAATTTTGAGGATGGCACTAAAGCAACAGAGTCAGAAAGGCCTCTGAACATGTCCAGGACAAGGGAGAAAAACACATCATCTGACATAACCTTTCTGTGCAAATATATGCATCCTTTACCCTTTTCTGTTTTGCTGATATTAGTTCCTAATGCTTTTTTACAGTGTCTGGCCCTGTGAAAGTCTCTCTACAGATACAAGCCATGTTGCACATTCAAAACACAGTGTCCTGTTCTTTTCCATTTTGTTTTCTGCATGTCCCAAAAATCATGAAAGGTTAGGAAAATTTTGCCACCTCAGAAGGACAGAACATAGAGTAAATTTCCAGTTTCTCCTCATCTGGGGTACACTTGCAAAGACAAATGTATGAATCCAGTGTGCTCATAAAGAGGAAAACTGCTGATGAAAAAGGTAATAACCAAAAGAAGGTAAAAACATAAAATCAGAGAACCTATAGGCTGGTTTAATCCATATAAATTATTAGCTTCATTTTCTCTTCAAGCAATCGTGGAGTTTTCTTAAGACCTCACTGCTATAAACAACAATCAGATGGGTAATTCTTTATCCGGGAGGGTCAGAGCAACTGAGGAGCTAGAGAGCTAAGTCTTGTGCTCCCCACCAAGTATATGTCTAAGGGTTTTGATTGTAAGAGGATGGAGGGAGATGCAAGGGAAGAGGAAAGGCAAGTAAAGCTGGGGGGTGGTTGGGAGACAGGAAATCCTGAAGCCATTCTCTGAGCAGTCTAATGCACAGCAGATGCCCATTTAAAGCATGTAACAGCACATTTGATCCACTTACCAAGGTGAAAAGGGTCCTGACTTAATTATCTTTCAGTTTGTTCTCTCTTTCTATCACATATATATATGTATACATATGTGTGTGTGTATATATATATGTATACATATAAAAAAATATATATTTTTTTGAGGCTGCAGGGAAACTTCAAATTTGCCTTCTTCAAATCTGTTAGTTTTGTGTGCAAACAAGCACTTAAAGGGCACAGCTATGAACAGAAGTGGGGAATACAGCATAGCTTGGCCATTTGCAATATTTTCCTCCTCACAGGTTTGCTGTTTGAGGTGAGAGAAACAGTCACATAGCACAGAAAAAATCCCTGCAGATATGATCTCTTACAAGTGACACATACATTAGAGTATAAAAGAGATAAGAATTATTTAATACTTTTTTTAAAAATCGTTTTATGAACAATTCTCTCATTATTTCCCATTGGCACTCCAAAACAATATCTTCATTGGACAAGTCCCAGTAATTTTTAAATGTTTGTTTTTTTCCCCTGCAAGCTCAGCTGAAATCTGAACTTTCCAGAACCTAATTGAGATGCAAATTGTCTTGAAGAGGAACATTTGAGTCCAAAATTATAGTTGCATTTGAAAACTGTATATACATCTAACATTGACACTGTTCCAATAAAGAACTTAAGGGCCAGACTTTTGAAGATATTTCATGTCCAAAGGGTGAAGATGAGTAGTTAATGAAAAATTCAGAAGAATGCTGAACCTTAAGCTCTGCATTGATGTAGTTTGGAAAGTACAGCCAACAGACAGTGTTGCTTAATCTCAGATGCAAATGTGTCCCACTCTAGAGATGAACTGTATTGACTTTTAGCATAAAACTCTCTTGAGCACAGCCTTGATTAAATACCATTCTCTAGACTATTCTGGCCGAGAGACCTACTTCAGCGCACATGTCAGATTTTAGCAGAGAATCAGTAGAAAATTATTCCAGCCTAGCTTCAAATGCCATATTTTAGCCTCAAATGCTTTAAATGGGTCTAATTTCAGAGAACATCCTCCTCTCCTAGATGTGTCCTACCTTGAGGCATGGGGCAGCTAAAGCCATGGCTAAGGCTAAACATACATATGCCAAGCTGTACTTAAATGGAAGAAGGTTCAGGGTTGCAGTGGCAAGAGATTTTCAAAATCAGAATACAAAAGGGCACTGGAAATCTAACACTCATACAAGCCTTTAAAAATGTCAGTCCTAGAAATCCTGAAATCATTGAGGTATACCTTAATTTGAAGGAAAATTGTGTGTTTCTTTTTATGATTTTAATGCTTTTCAAATCCTGATGAGAGCATTAAGTACCATAGACAACTAAATATACAAGTAAGCAAACCTTAAGCTCTTGAGAAAAGCATAGCCTTTCTTTTTAAAAAGCATGAATTGCATTTCTGCTCTGTAAAACTGCAAGGGACAGAGGTTTAAATTAGCAAAACTGTTACCTTATTTACCACAAAATACAATATCTTAGTCATGACCATACTAGCTTGAAGATAGCTGCCTGCATTTCACTGGATCTACAGAAATGGTAGATAATGTTTTTAGAAATAATTTCACACATCAAACTCCTGTTTTTTTCTAGTAGTGCAAAGAAAATAAGTCAGTGGGATAAGTGTTCAGGACATCCTGAATCCAAATTTAAAGAAATGATGAATTTTGCTGAGAAATAGATAATATGAAACAGTTACTTTCATGATACCTGAGAACCCCTTGAGTTTGTGGAAAACTAGGTATCTACTGGACTATAGATAAATGTAGGATTTAATTTTCTCTTCATTCAGCAACAAAATAGAAATCCAACAGTTTTAAAATGCATCTTTCTAGAAAGGGTGTTATTTCCATCACATTTATAAATATAGTGCTTTTACCTCAAAATGAAAATGTGTCTAAAATGAGATATGAAAGTTGCTTCTATTCCAGATATACAGAAAATGCTGTAATTAGTAGCTATTTGGAAATCAGTTGTAAGCAAATGGACAGAGCAGCAGGAGAACAATATCCATTGCTAGACATACCAGTGTTTTCAATATTAGCTTTCTGCTAATATTGAAAAAAACATCTACCTCAAAAAAAAAACCCAATACTACTTCTGCTTTTCTAAACCTTATAATGGCATTACACCTCATTTTTAGCATGCAAATTTTAAGTTTAAAGGAGTAAACATTCAGCTCAATTCTGGCTGAAACTCTTAAAACAAGTCTGGCAAATCCAAGAACCGTTGATAACCAGAAAGCCAGAATAAATTTGACTTGACCCCTTTTTAGAGATGTATAATACTCTTTGTGTAAGGTACCTGTGACTCCCCCTATATAGGAAAGAGTGGTGTTTTATTGTTGTTTTGTTTGTTGGATTGTTTGTTTCAAGTGGAGAAATAGCATGCCTGAGCTGCAGTTTTTAAAGATCTTTCCACCTCATAATGTGTTTTTTCCATACCAAGTAATGTCTCCATATGCTCTTTGTGGGAAGAACATACTCTGAGAGGGATGCTAACTGTATATGTGACTGGATCCTAGGTAAAGTCTTTGGAAATAGTACTGCAAAACAGGAATTCCCACTCTAATATTTAGCATGCCAGAAGACTTGATATGGGAAAAGTGAATGATGCAACTTTATGCGTGCCATACAATATGAGATGTATAACAGAAGCATGTCCCCCTCACCAGATTACACTCAGGGTTATGATCCTTGCAGTGCAAAGATAAGAGGGCATTAAGTTTCTAATTAAACCATGAAATCCAAAATCCAGTGTATAACATCTTCCTAACAATGCTTTTCAAGTCAATGGCATGGGCTATTCAGCCCAAATACCCATTTTGTCATCCCTGTACTAAATATCCAGCTACTGAAACAACGTCCTGAGTGAATTTCTCATTCACAGTCTCTCTTTCCTTGCTCATCATCGCCTCTCCTTTGCAAGGTAGACTACGTACACTAAAATCAGGGGAAACAACCATTCTGCAGAGCCCCTTCAGGGAATACTCAGCATCTCTCCTGAAAAATAATTTCCTCAACTAATTAGCTTTAAAACTGGAATTAACAGCTGCCACTGATGTGGTGCTGATTAGCAGATGGGCCTACAGCATTGTTACCAAGTGTAAATTTTACTTTACATTTGTAGATTTAAACACTTGTATATATATAAACACATAAAAGGATAAATATAACTAAGAAATATGTGAAATATAGACAGCATATAAAATAATTATGTAAAAATATAGAAAAATACTAAAGTTTTGTAAACATAATATAATACATAGAATAAATCTGAATTAACAGGCACACAACTTTTTCCTGTACATGTGATAAAAAACCTGGTAAGGGTGGGGCGAGGAAGTCCTATTTGAAATGCCATGTAGAGGTTTGAGATTCTATTGAAATGGAAATTAAAGCTTTGAACTTTATAACTTTGACTGGATAAAACAAATTGACAATAGATTTGACAAACTAGTATTTTTATGTGTCTTAGCAAATCAATTTTGGCAGAATCAAAGCAAAGTGTCTTGAGTTAGACAGTACAAGGGAACAGCAGGTACACAAAGCTGATGCCTTATCCTCTCTTCTCCAAAGCCTAACTTCAAATTCTTGCTGTGGTCTCAGATTAAAGATGCTTCCTGCAAGATGAGGACACAGACTCTCTGTACTGTCTCTAGTTACAAAACCATCCCTGGATGTTCTTCAAAATTCCTGAGGGAAGCCTTGCACTGAAAAATCATTAAACTGATTAAACAAGTCAGTTCATTTGTTTAAATAACTTTTTACTTTTGGTAGAGTTAATCACAGATAATAGTTTTTATACAACTGAGATCTCTGTATGTCTGCATTAATATTTAACTGATTTATTTTTGCCAGGTTGGTAGGGAAGCTAGGAAATAGTCCTAGTTTCCTATCCCAAACCTCACATATATGTTTTGGGCTTTACACAGAATGCACCAGTTCCCTCTCCATGCAAGCTGCTCTACACTCATCAGACAGAAACAAAGAGCCTCCAAAACTCACTTTCATAATCTGCACTCCAGCTCCCAATCTCGAAGCTTGTGCCTTGGCATGCTATTAGCAGACCTTGACACATCCAGCTGGTGGATCAGTGAGCTTCAAGCAAGAGAAATTATTTCTAAATCTTCCTTACAATGATAATAAAATGCTGACATAGTCTAAAACGGGTCTTGCCTTCATGGCTTTACTACAAGTGTTACTGTCAGAATCATCATCGCCATCAGTATTTTATGATCATCTTCATTAGATGAGATAATCTCAATTATCATTAGTTCTAATTTATTATATTCCTCATAAGCTCTGTCATCAGTGTCATTCATCTAATTGTTGCTCATAAGCATTTAACAAAGAAAAACAATGTCTAATCTGCAACATTAAAATCAGCTCTGGGAACAAAAGTGGAAAAAACCCCATGAAACTCTCAGACCTCACACAGCACTGCCACTACTAACAGTCTGGAAACAGAATTGCTCTCCAGAAAATGTCTGTAACCTTATTCTACAGATATCAGTGGATGAGTATGTTTCCATCTGGCAAGGTGGGCAATGATGACCTGTCTGCTCACCCCTGTGCAATAGACCCTTAGTGCAGAGAAGGGCAAGGTACAGTCCTCCCTGGCTAGGGAGTAACAACACTTCAGGGTAGGAAACAACAGTGAAGGTCAGGAACAAACCTGCATATTTATTTCCACCACATAATTGCAGTTTGCTGGAATGATCTTTTCCTCTCAATTATTTCATTACATGCCAGTGAAGTGCAGCAGGCTCAGTAAAGTTTATAGTGAGGTGCATTTTTTGAAAATAGGAAATGCTGGGATACCACCCAAGGATAGATATCAGTGTGGCAGTAATATTTTGTGGTCACAGGACCTCTTCCCTTAAGGACAAATCTATTATAAATACTTGGATGACCCTCAAACACCTGCAAATGCATTTGTTCAACAATCTTCAAAAATAAACACTGGAGTTATGAGACCTGTTTTACATATGCCACCGAATGAGGGAAAACAATCCAGGGCACGTCATTTCAAAGCCAGATTCCTCAAGCAGAAATTCCCCAACTGTCATCAGGGTCACTTCTGCAAACACTCTCAGAGCAAGGAGCCTTTCCAACCAGCCTGCTAATGGCAGGTCTGATCCCACAGACAGCACGGGTCTCCTTAAGCTGCAGGCACATGCGTGGAATGCCAGATGTCCTGATTTGTGTCTTTGGCAGAGCACCAGGACATTGCAGCCAAATTCTTCCCTGACCCAATTGCACAGATGTCAGAGGAGTGGCAGCAGCACAGGGCTGTGCTTTTTTTATCTTCATAGGAGCAGATGTGGGAGGGGACTGATACACATGAGACTAATAACTACAAATTCAAGTGCAGTGAAGCATTTTGCACTTGTTTCCCCTTGGTAATCTGCAGCACAGCAGAGAAAGCAAATGGCAATCAGTGGTTTTGGCTGAACGTGACCTCTCACCGCTGACATCTGCGTGACCGTCATCCACTCCGGAGGGATGTGAAAGTGAGCCCCGGCCGAGTCTCCCAAGAGCACGATGCCTTTCGAGCCTGAACCTGATGGATGCATTTTGTTAGTCACATGGGCAGAAAGAGCAAACTGAAACCGAGCTTGGAGAGTGCTTAAAGAGGAACACCACTAGCAGCTGATGGAGTCACATGGTGACTGACTACACCAGTCTTCATGTGGCTTAAATGTTCAGATACTGCAATAGGATTTTCACTCCATCTGCAGCAGAAATCATCTAATGGGCATTTGCCAACAACCACAGAGAAACAACTGGAGACTGGGCATGAAAAACAGGGGGAGATCTTGTTAATTGGAAAAGAATTGTGGTTGTATTCAGATTGTGTGTTATTTCAGCAGAGGTTCTGCTGTGCAGACTTTATTTTTACTATCCATAGATTGTGCATTAAAAAGTACTTAAATATTTAGGGAAATTGGATTACTCAGAAAATTGCTCAAGGCTCCATATAAGAGAACTGGGTGGTGGATATGCTACTCATATGAGTATTTCTGCTAGAACAATCTGTCTGGTTTATAATTAATTTCTCTTAACATTTGTAGATAAGCCTCTTATCTAAAAATGTTGAGGATTGATTTCAGTGTAAGGTGAGGTGAGTGGTAGTCACCACTAGTTTGTGAGGCTTTTATTTGTGCAATGTAAAGCCACCCACAGGCACCCACCCACGTCATGGTCAGGGAGATCAGCTGATGCCATCACTTCACCCCTTTAAGGCCTTCTCTGGAAAAAAATGTATGTATTTATATGGCAAGACGTAAAACTGGACAAATGCAAATGTTAAGCTGCTTCCCCAAATTGCAAAGCCATTGCTCTGGATTAGTCTTCATGCACCAGAGGAGATGCAGACCTGATATCTCAGTTTGCTGCTGTCCCCAATCTCAGTTTGCTGCTGTCCCCAGTCTATGTATTCAACTTCATTACTAAGCTGACTTTTAACAGGAAATTACCTGTGTTTTTCAAGTTTCATCTTTACCCATCCTCAAGCTAAAAAAACTCAATAATTTTGTTTTTCTCATGATGTTATAAAGCCTGTTGTCTTTCCCTTGCCATGTGAATACGCAAGTATTGAAATATTTATAAAATTAATACATAAGGCACATGGTTTCTCACATTGACTCTAATGATTTACCTTTGCAGAATTTCTCCTCATAGGGAATTCCGTCTTTCGGATCCACACCCTGTTGGAGAAGAGAAAGGATAGATAAGAATATATACTAGCACCTGATATACTAGCATAGTAATGATGTTTTCCATTACATTGTTTTAATAAGTATATGTATGTTTAAATCAATCACATAAGCTATAATTTAAGCAATCATAAGCATCAATAAACCAACTTAGTATCAGCTAATAAAACCAGAATAAATAAATAAGAAACATTTGTAAGCTAAATCATAGACTAAATAGGACAAAAGAGAAATAGCAATCACGAAGATGTAACTTCGTTTTCTTACCCATATGCCATTGCAGTTAGAGTCACTTTTTGCATCCCAATTATGAGGACTAAAATGGAGACACAAAAGAATAAGAAATGCCACCAAGGGAAAAAAAAAAAAAAGTGGGAGGAAACCAGATCCCCAGTGAAATTTTTCACCAAGATTAAAAAGGAATTAGAAATTCTTTCTGCATGGAAGGGTGTGATTTTTTCCCCCTTTGGATCTAGGAGAGGCAATTTTTCCAAGCAAAATGCAAACACAAAATAGAATAGTAATTTAAAGTTAATACTGGGAGTTTCTGAATAAAACTGATCCTATTAGTCAGTGGCATGGTTTCCCTCCCCAGCTCTGGTCTGTCTGACCAATTCTAGCTGAAGATGCTTCAGAGAAAGGAAAGAAATGTGTGCACCACCCCTTCAAATGAGTCCCATCCTTGGTCTTGATCATCCCCTCTTGTGTCACTCACCATGAAATCAAGTAACAAGCAGTGATGTGCAGTCTAAGAGTATGGTCAAAATAAAATCTGGAGATCATTTTTCTCAAAGCCAGAATTAATAAGCAGCCTTTAAAATAATTTAAATCTTTACCGTCTGCCGGGGTACACTGTTGTGTTCTTGTCATTGCAGTCTCTGCCTCGCCAGTGATAGCCTCTCAAGGTCTGAAGTCCAGGAGAAACAGTCAGATAGGACAGCCATTATTACTCTTGCACTTTTAATTTAAAATATCTAAAATGAGACTCTAATTCAAGGTGTAGGAATAAAACCCAGTAAACAGGTTGTATTCCAGAGTTCCTTTGCTAAGCTTTAATGTGACACTTAGCATGCTTTGGTGCAGAAATAAGACAAGTTGGCAATTTTTTTTTTAGTTTAATATGACTTTACTTCACCTCTTATTAATTCAGTAAACAAACACTCAGCAGCAGAGCAATTTGCTTCTGCAGTAAGCACAGCTTTATGTGCATTTTCCCAGATGGCACACGTGAATGATTGCTTTTTCATCCAGGAAAAAACCTGACATTTTTTTAACAAAAAAACCTTCCGTTCATTTTATTCCTATACCTATTTTCACATGAATGGATGAGGCTTTGCAGAAAGTAGGAGGAATCCCAGAGACATGCTCTTTATCAAGGGATTACTGTAACAAAGAGAAGGCTTTGCTTACTGGGAAAGTACTAAATTTATCTCCATCAAAATCTTCAAAAGGCAGTTTGTTTCTTAGAACACTGTAAAAAACAAAAACAAAACCCATAGTATTAACATATGGATGGGAATCTGTTAAGAAAGTAAAGAACACAGTGAAGTGTACAGAACAGATAATAACTGGCGTGATATTCCCTGCTCTATATGCAGTTGTAGCTGAATATAGAGCAGTTGTAGCTGTGAATGTATCTGTAGTTGTGCTTGTACTTCAGCAAAGTGATCCTGCCCAAAAAAGCAAATCCAGTACTTCAATATCCACTGACTGAGCTCTGGAGGTGAGGCTGATGGACTCCTGCATGGTTTCAATGTCAAACCTGCAGTCTCTAAAACAAACTAGGACAACAAATCTGTGGTAAAAGTTTGTTGCTGGAAAAGATAAGGATTTGACAGGAAGGTCTCATAGATATGTATGTACAACAGAAAAATCTTTGAATGCAGAATCTGAAGAAGGAATAGAAATGATAGCAAGTTTTGATATAGAAAAAGTAGAATTGCTGAGCCAGTCTTACTGAATAATTAGAAGGCAAAGAGCAAGTAAGTTGGAAGGGGCTTTTATGACTCTGGGCAAAGAATAAATCCACCTCAAACAAAAGATGTTTTTTTCAAGCAAAAAGATTTTCACAGGTAAACAAGAAAGCCAATATTGCAAGTAGAGAAAAGATCTCAGAATTTTCCACTGCAAGAGAACTGAAAAACAACTTCTAGCTTAAACTGTAACATACTAACTTTCTGTGATTAGAAAATAGTAACATAAATATGGTGATGTTAGTAGTTATGATAGGCTAGAGATAATAGTAAAAGTATTCATTGGTTGTCATGTTTTGAGATGCTCTGCAATGAAAAGGATATAATGCATTGTAACCAGAACTAGAGTTAGCTTCAGACAAGCCCACAAGTGTGGCTGAAAATGCTGTGAGCTGGGCTGTTGTCACCCACAACCTGTGAATTGCTGTATCATTTGGATACAATAAACAGCATTTTAAAGAGCCACCTGGAGCCCCGTATCCCTCATTTCGGCTCTTACAGTTTGGGATTTTTTTTTTTAATTGATTGGTTTTGTTTGGTGGATTTTTTTTTGTTTGGTTGGTTGGTTTTTTGTTTTGTTTTATTGTTTTTTTAGCTACAGAAAAAGACAGTAAAAAACCAATGATGGTGAGAGAGTGCATGAGGGGGAAAGATCAGAAAAGTGATCAGAAAAGCTGAGTTGAACACATGCAATCCAACATATGATATACAATTTAATTCCCACTTCCACTGTCTCAACTTACAGGGCTCAAACTCAGTTTATGTGTCCTGACTAACATTTCAAAAGACACTTGCAAGATTTTTCATGCCAATCAACCCATTCCAAATAAACTCCTGATATTTGCAGTTTCAATTAAATGAGCAGAAATAGGCGAGCAAGTTAGTCTTAGCAGTTGACTCAGTCAAATATATAGCTGATAATCCTGAATTATTCTTAGACCTGCTTGAGTATTCCTCCAAGTAATTGGAGTACATTGACAAATAGACTTTACGAGTAATCGCCCAGCTGATGTTCTTGGCCTTTCTTAGAAACTGACTCAAAATCACCACTGTCATGAGTTGTTTTTCCTTGATGCCATCCACCTGCCTTTCTAAAACACCTTGGGATTGTTCTGTGCTTCACAACTGACATGAAATTCGGGTTCCTCACAGAGTTATGAAGGTGCTGGTGGCCTTCCTGCACTGAGACATGGGCACCACAACCGGTGAACAAATTAAATGAAGAGGTTTCTTTGGCTCAGAAAAACCTCAGGAGAAAGGTGGCTTCCTCTTGGACATTTCACATCTGTGAGTGTGCCACATATTTGAGCTCTGGGATGTGCTAAAATTGAGCAAATGGTTTAAGCACTAAAACAACACAACAAGGATCCCTGTGAAAATATTACTTACCTGAACTCTGTGCAAGGTCCTTCTGTACGACATAGTTGTCTTATAAGGGAAACCAACATAACTAAAGTATGGGAAGCTCTGTTAGCTAAGGATGACTTTAGAAAGAAGCATATTTACCATGTTCTGTTTCTGGTTAAGGACTGAAAATGTATACATACTATTTGATCTTCTCACACAGGTTAGCCAGAAGAGGAAATGCACATACACTTGAGAACCCCAAGAAGCTTTTCTGGAGAGGTAGAAAAATAAAAGTAGATGGATGCATTAGTTCACAGAGGTGCTATAGCTTGGGATATTCAGTGTCAGTAAATTACAGAGCTAAACCATGTATTTTCTGCCTAGAAACATCAAAGAACTCCAATGATATCGATAAGGATGCTACATGCCAAAGGATTTAGACCTGACATGGCAGTCAAGGATTAAGGCTGAGCATTTTACAGCCCAAATATTCTTGCTTTCAATGACCTGTAACACTCAAAAAGGAAAAAAAAGTTTCTGGTCTTCTCTCTGTCTTCTCTCATGTAACCAATTTTTTTTCATTCTTTGTAAAAAAAAATAAATTACTGTTCTCATGTTTGGTAAACATGGTGGCGCCTGACAGTGCATAACTAGTGAAAGCCACACATTTGGCAACCATGAGTCTGGTTTCTACATGCCAAAGATCAGGGGTAGCTCTAAGAAGAGGAGAAATGAGAGATCCAGACTGTGCATAGAATACCCTCGATTTTTAAAATGAGATTTTTACCTGGAAATCTAGATTTTATCTTGGCCAAACCTGTAAGATGTAAAAGACAGCTGCTGCTAGAAAAACTCTTTCAACATCAGTAGCTCGTAGCCCATAGCCCTGGGCCAACTCAGTTAATGTTCCAGATAGCCAGGAAGCTTTAGAAGCTGAAAGAGACCTTCGTAATGAGTTGTGTTGCATGGGCAGTTAATTCCACAGACATGCTGCTCATGTGGCTTCACTGTAAATTCAGTTGGTCTTGAAACACTTAGGGTGCTCAAGTGGTCTCTAAATGCAGAAGGCTAATTGGTGCACAGCCTAATTCTCTATGTTCACTGAGGCTACATTTACCATGTAAATATGGAGCAGATGAGTACCTGGGCATTCTCATAACTTTAGGCAAAGAAGGGTAATTGTTTATACAGACGTAGTACTTGAAAGCTCTGTCCTTGGACCAATTGCCTTGTGTTACATACTTTATATACACATAATGTTGTCCTCAATCTAATGATATTATGACCCATGCCGAAAGTAAAACAGAAGGTAAAGCTTGGATACAGTTCAGGAGAGGCCAGTGGAGGGTTATTACATACCATATAGGTCTATAGCCCCAATGTATACAGCTCTGAGTGATAAAGGAGAGCTTTGAGGCAGCACAGCAAGGCAGTGAGGCCAAAGGTAACAAGGGGTCATGGAGATAGGGGTCTCATACTGCCCAGAACAGGAGGTCAGGCACAGAAATATGTCACAGCCAGGATCTCAGTGTGGAGAGAAGAACTGGGTTAGTGGAGAGGGGACACAGCTCATAGTACAAAGATTGCAGCCACCAATTATGCTGGTGGCTGAAGTGACCATGCAGCAAAGTGAAGATGAAAAAGAGTGGTACCTTTTTCAGGTACCACTGAAAAGGAGGAGGAGGAGAGATCTGGAGTGGAGTAGGAGCTGTAATAGTGCACTTTCTGAAGAAGGCAGAAGTGAAATCAAGGAGAAAAGAAAAAGGAAGATCAGGGAGACAAGAAACCTGAAAAAACACCACCATTTAACTTTCTTCAGCTCTGTCCAACACACTCAAATGACAAAGCTTTATTCACACTGGCTTGGAGAAGGAGGATGTACTAGTGGGGTGAAAGGAGAAACCAGAACACAGCCATAGAAAAAGTGGGTGGAAAAAGCCAAAACCATCCAGGAAGTGGGGCCTTTCCTTATGCTGAAAGGCCACCCTGGTCCTATTGCTGCACCTCCAGTTGCCCTCTGCAATTCCTCACACCTCTGCACCTCTGTATTCAAGCTATTGGCTGCCTTAGGGCAGCATGGCTGGGACACAGGCCTCCTTTTTGCTCTGTGTGTATGGTCAGGTGGGCAGACAGCATGAGAGGTGTATAGACAGGATGCCAGCTTTTCTCAAAGAGATTTGCAAACTTATGTAAACTTCCAGGAAAGAGGAACTAAATCACTTCCCCCCTTCTTTATGTAGGACTAATCCTGCCAACAGAAGCACTAGAGGCTCTTTAAGCCTTCCATCAGGTTAAGGTTTGCAGGGTGTTCATCTGAGCTGTCAGCTTTTCACTCCAGCCTAAGTCACAGTATGCAAAGCCTTTGGCACCAGGAGCCAAAATTGCACCAGAAAGACAAACTACAGGGCTTGCAAAAAATAAATACATAAAAAAACCCTCCTTTTATTCTGCTTGCGGGCTGTGCTAAAAGTTTACCCTTTGCTGTAAATGAATAAAATCTTTTCTGTCTTTTTCTCAGCTAGTCTTTTAAAAATTCCTGCTGACTGGCTCTCCATTGGTTTCAAAGGAAGGCTATTCTGCAGTCCGAAAGACTGATCAAATTTGGTGGAAGTGGATGCGTGATGATGACCTGGCAATGCTGTGGATGTTGCTGAGAACTTACTGCAGCAGCATTCTGAAGCCCAGCAGCCTTTGGCTCCACAGCCTTTGTATTCCCACAGCAAGTGGGACAGTGAAATCTGTAGGTAATGCTTTAGCTCTGCTTGGTGTTGTGCAGGAGAGTGGCTCATCTGCTCTTTGTGGGTGTCTTGGGCTACTCTCAAAAGACAAGAAATACAGCTATAAAAAAAGAGGGACTCTTAGTGTGAACAGGCACTATTGTGTCCTTCCCAGCAGAGATGGGCTACAATTGCAGCATAAGCTGTAGACAGACAGACTACAGTAATTTCACACGTATAAGGTGTACCGGGGTATAAGGTGCACTTCTGGGTAGCCAGGAAGTCCACGGAATCTGTCCATATATAAGGTGCACTATTTTTTTTTTTTTTTTAAAGCGGGAATACGTGTGCAACAAAGTAACGAATTAGTAACAGAATACTCTCAGATGCTCAATGTGCAGTTTTCACAGAAAGGCATAGCCTTTAAATGCAACCCCAGGCACCACCGCCCTGCTGTGGGCCCCAGCCCCAATCCCCGTGGCCCCTCAGCTCTGCCCCCAGCCCACGGTGCCGTGGCCTCCGGCCCCCATGGCCCTGGCCCCACCCGGGGCTGCTGCAGGGGGAGGCCCCGGCCCTACTTGGGGCCATGCGGGCTCGGCTCGGCTCAGGGCTGCTGCCGGCTTTCACTTCCAGGTCGGCAACATTCCGTTTTTTGTCCATATATAGGGTGCACCGGCCTATATGGTGCACTTCCGGGTTTGGGTCGAAACTTCAGTCTAAAGGGTGCACCTTATATGTGTGAAATTACTGTTCTTGTCTCTGTGTAACAAGAGGAGATGGGCCAGAGATCAGCTTATGTCCTCCTCTGCCTGTCAGTTCACTTTGGGCTCCCTCCATGGCTCCCACTTGTCCCAGCGCCAGGTTGTGATTTTCAGGGACCTTGTAGTCATGAAAGGATTGTAAAAATGATGCCTGCTCTCATTAAATGCCAGAACTCTAATCACCATTCTTTCATTGCTATTGCTCAAAGATACTCCTTAGTATCTTCTTCACCCACAAAAAAAGTTAATGCTAGAGGTGGTCACAGTGATTGATAACACTAAAATCCTATTCATTGCCTGTTAACATTCCCTAATGATATTTCTGTAATTATTTTAATTGGTTTTACTAAAAAGAATAACAATGACCCTAATGCTTGTTGGTGTTTGATTTAAGCCAGTGCCTTACAGATGGCTCACTTCTTTTAATGAATGGAGAAATTTATTAGAATTTTTTTGAGTTGTAACCACTTTCACTGCATCTCTACATCTGCTGAATAATTTTTCTTTTTCCTAAACTCATAATGATCCTAAGAAACTCCAAGTAAATGTGAAATCCTGGGATCTTGATGGATAGCTCATTCTCATTACAACAACCAACATCACATCTCTTCTTTTTATGCACAGTCACACAAAACTGTGATGCCAAGATGTTAACTTACAAGAACTTCTTCAGAAGGCTCTCCCCAAACATACAATTCAGCAAAAGCAACCAAAAGAGCAGATATGGGAAGAATTAACAGATCTGATTTGATGTTTTGGTCTAGTATAAGCCAGAGCATGAAAGAGGCCAGATGAATGTTTCTCTTTCTTCACTGATGTGGATACAAGGACATCCTACCACAGCTGGGGTGTTTCTGGTTCTCACCCTCACTCAGGCAGGTGAGCTTCTCCCCAGGCAGTGAGAGCACCTTAGCTCTCACTAAGGTTTATCTCCCTGTGCAGGTAACAAATCATGACTTGGCAGCCTTGAGACTGGGCAGGTGATTTCCCTGGTATTTCATCACACATTGCTGCTCTGGGATACATGGCTTATGCAAACATGATTCTCACTGTGCTCTCTCCTAGAGATTCTCCCTTGTGTTTCTTACTGCATTGTTTTTCTACATCTGAAAGTAACTTCAGTCTGGGTAAATGGAAATTGCAAGCTGAAGTAACGTCTCTGTAAATGTTATTTTCTATTTTCCAGGTTGAAAATACAGTAATTTCACAATTATAAGCCGCACCTGAATATAAGCTGCACTTCCGGGTAGCCGGGAAGACCACGGGATTTGTCCATATATAAGCTGCACCTGAATATAAGCTGCGCTTTTTGTTTTTGTTTTTTTTTTAACTCCGCTTGGCAGAGGGGGTGGGGCTCTCCAGCCCAGCCCCACACAGCCCGGCTTCCCAGCAGCAGGGGCCGGCCTGCCCTTGCGCACCCCCCGTTTACAGCGGTCCCCCTGCTCCCAACGGCTCCCGGTGGCAGGGGCTGGCCCACCCTCTTGCAGCCCCCGTTGCAGGCGGTCCCCCTGCTCCCAACAGCTCCCGATGGCACAGGGGCCGGCCCGCCCTCTTGCACCCCCTGTTACTGGCGGTCCCCCGCTCCTGGAGGCACAGGGCGGCAGCCCCGACCAGCGGCACAGCGGGACGGCACAGCCCGGCTGGCACAGCCCAGCCGGCACTGCTCCCCCGCTGGCCTGCCCCTCCTGGTAGCAGCGGCAACCCCGCCGCCAGCCTGCCCGGCTCGTCCTGTCTGGCAGAGGCAGCGACCCCGCTGCCGGCCACCTTGTCCCACTCCCCAGTGACCCCGCAGCCAGCCCGCCTGGCTCCTTGGCGGCTCTGCCACCGGCACGCCCACCCCACTCGGCAAAGCCCGCTCCCCACCTGCCCGGCCACTGCTCAGTGGCAGCTCTCCACTTGGCCGGCTCTCACTTCTGGGTTGGCGTTTTGCTGGGATTTGTCCATCGATAAGCCGCACCTGAATATAAGCTGCACCACTGGGGTAGGCTGGATTCTTCAATGAAAAAAGTGCGGCTTATAATCTTGAAATTACTGTAAGTTTGAACCCGGATTGTTACAGGAAGCACACTAGGAATAACTGCAGGAGAGGCCCGAGCAAGCATATGATAGGTGTTTTAATTTGAGCTGACCTTGCATTGTGCAAGAGATTTGGAAATACATTGAAACCCAGCTGTGGCCTTTGTGCTTCTAGTCTGTTTGCCCTTCCCACTGGTAAATAGGCAGCTAGGAGCAGGAAGGGCCCAAGAGCCAATGAAGATTGAGAGAGGAATCAGGGCATTGAGCACTTTTGAGAATACAGGAGAGCAAATGGTAAATACAAAAGCCTATTGCACCCAGTCTGATGACAACCATGTCACCCCTACTCTGGACAGCCTGAAAGGATGTGGCATGTTCAGCCCAAGAAAGTGGGATGTGGCTGGCCATATGAAGAACTCAGCTCAATTTGCCAAGGGTATAGCACGTGAAGGAAGCAAAGGAATTGTGTCTCAAGGGGCAGCATCCCCATGCCAGTCCCTCTCCAACCCTGTGCCTGCGCCCAATCTCCAGGTCTCAGAGAAGGACCTGCTTGACTCAGAGCATCTCATTGCAGGTGTTAGCATGGGGACTTGCACCAAGGAAAGAAGAATAAAAATTTCATGCAGTTTGAGTGGAAATTTCAGGCTATCAGCACCAAAAAGGAAGGAAAATGCATAAGAGATCCTGCTGGTTGTTGTTCTGCAGGAGCTGAGGCCCATCTCTCCAGCGCTTCATTTTTTCCCTGGCTTGGCAATTTGGCAATTGCCTAACGGCTAATTAGGAACCTCAGTTTTCACTTTTGTGAATAGCATCGCAGGAATAAGCAATATCAATAATTTCTTCACAAACATAAAACATTAAAGCATTTCCTTTGCATTAAGTGTCTGAAGACAACTGGAAGCCAATGGATTCAGCTAAGTGAACCTAGCAGAATAAAAGCTGTTACCCTTCTCTGCTACCCTTTAGAGATCCTCTACAAATCTGGAAACTGTTGGAGACTGAAAGATTTCAAATCTCATTTTTCAAGTTTTAGAGACAAAGGCAGCATCTCACAACTACAGAAAAATATGCAAAATTTGCATTCAGGCCATTGCTTTCAGACAGCCCCAAAGCAGTTGCTCTGCTCTGAGGCAGTGGGTCAATTCATGAGGCACCCACTTACATACAGCTACAAGGCAGCTGAATTTTTCTCTTTTTTTTTTAATGCTCTCCCCATACTTTCATGATTTTTCTTTATTTCTCTCTTTCTTCCAGTGTCACCTCACAAGCAGATCCTTTATCAAGTAGGAGTGAGTCAGCATTCAATTCAGTGCTAATCAGGAGGATTCACACTCAGACAAAACAAAACAAACAAGGACTCACTCCTGATAAAAAGCAGTACAGAGTAAAACACCCTAATGCCATTGATTTCTTACCAGGTCCCTGGAAGTCTTCATAATTCTTTTTGCTTTTCTTACTGCAACAGTTAGTCCCACCTAGGACAGTAAGAACAAAATGAAAAACAACCAGATCAGCCTCACAGTATCCTATCAATTTTTCTCTCCATTTCCTACCATTTTTTTATATTTTCATATCAGTCACAGCACAGAAATTATGTATGAGTCCACAAACTCCTCAGCAGCTATTTTTTGTAGGACCGACAACCAATTATCCAGTCACCTTCTATGAAACTCCAGTTGCAAGAGTTCATTTATTTTACTCTAGGGCTTAATTTATTTTACTCTAGGGCTTCATTTATTTCTCACAGAAAAGTCCAGATCAGCTGAAGATCTGAAATTGACTGCACTGTGTAAGCTGCAGTCATCTCTAGTGACTCCTCCTGAAGGAAAACTCATCCATTAGAAGACTAAAAGAGCGTTATTCATGTAAGGTCAGTCTGACTTGCTGTGGAAGGGTACAGAGGAAACATGGATAAGGGTTACATTCAGCTGAGGTTCATCCTGGCAGGAGAAAGTGGCATGCAGGAAGCTACAAAGCAGGGAACAGAGTTTAGAAGGAAAACCCCCTGGTTAGGATCCAGAAAGGTTAGCTCTTTATTCTGGAAGTACCTGCCCTGGAGAGCAAACTCTTGCTGACGGCGGCAAGATAGTTTTTCTGTTGGATCCATGTCAATTTGTGCCAAAGAGGCATTTTGGGATACCTCCACAATGTGGATACTTATAACTTCATAGAAAGAAAGAATAGGAGAACCATTCCAAGAAAAGGTCTTGGAGAGGCACCAGGTTGGCCATCATAAGGCCATGGGTTACAAATAAGTCAGCTACTCGTGATACACAAATAATTCCTGAAATCCCTTGCACACAAGGTCTTTGAAGGAGCAGAGAAAATTTGTGCAAGGGGCATCATCTATGAGTGTGAGTGACAGCCAAGGACCAGTTCTGCTAGCAGAAGGAGGACAGATGGGCCATGTGTAGTGCAGCAAGACTGTGCTCAAATGCACTCTGACAGCTGCTTGCCATGGCCAGGAACTGCCAAACAGTGCCACGGTCCTGCTATCCAAGCTGTCCTCAAGGCTCTGCCATTGCAAAAACTGTCAACAAATACATCTTTGCAGCCCATGTGGTCCTCAGCCTTGGGTGCTGCCTGAAGAAATGTTGAGGCATGGGTAGTAAGTAGGGACTTAATTTGTATTTAAAGAAATCATTGCCAGCATTTTTGTGCTGGGGATAAAATCTAGCATGTCATTAGAATTGATTTAGGCAGTAATCAAAGCAAAATAATTAACCATGATATTCAAGGTTCAAAAATTTATGGTGAACAACACAAAGGATATAGACAGATAAGCATAAGCAGCAAGGAACACAGACTTCTAAGCTGCTGGGTTTTAATATATGTGTCACATTAACATATGTAGTTAATACATGTTTAATTCATGGTGTCTGTAGTCTTCTAAAAATCAAGGTATGTCACAAATAGATGACAGAAGCTAGCAATGAGCCAAGACACTGTTTTCTAGTTTCTTCTCCCTGGGCAACTGCTATCCCCAAAAACAATCTTACGTTTGCTATAATTACGTTGTAGAATACCAGTTGCTGTCATTTCTGCAATAAAATTACTTGAGAGGCAGATGTGAAAAATGGCTTGAGATTGAGTATAATAGAAGGAAAATTCCCAAAGAGGTAGGATTGATCAATCATTTTTCACTGGGTAGCGTAGGACAGACCTTTCTTGCTCATAGCAGCAGCACATGAGAAATGCCTGCTTCAGAAAGCTACAGGGGTATTGCACTCAGAAAGTAGAAAACAAGGAAGGAAAAGGCTAGATTGATGTTGTGTATAGAAAACGCTCTCTCTGAAGCACTAAAGTTGACACCTTCTCTCATTTCACAGGTTACTTCAGCCAAGACTCCAGGTTGGACTGCGGAGGACTGGCAGCTGAAACACCCACTGGGAAGAAAACACTCCTGGCTTCATAGGTCACCCGTAATCCCTGGCTGACACCAGCATGTGAAGCCTGCCACTGAAGGCCATATCAACCATACAGCCTCTCCTGCTGCACATTGGCTAGCAAGGAGCCTCCTCTCTTTCCCATGGCATGAGAACACCACCAAGGAGGGCTTTCTGTAGGCTTCAGCATCTGATGGATGTGTCCTGGGGAGCAGCCAGCATCATCCACCCCAACTGGGGCAGTCTGCCACCCTGTGTGCACAAGATATCCAACCATGGATGGGGCCGAGGGCGGGGTCTCACTGGGATTTCATTCACTGCCTTCTTTCAGTATTCTTTACAGAGAGAGACCATGCGTTCCCAGTAATGATTTCTGTTTTGGCAAACAGATGTATTTCTCATAGTAAACAAATGCATGAACCAATTCTAATTCTCTCTCGTTTATCTTCCATGTTAGCCAGCTTTTTCCCAGGAGACCAGATATTTAAAAAACACTCCAAGTTATTCTTCTCATTTTCATCATCCTTCAACCAAGAGTACCAAGATAGCAAAATTCTGAAAAGCTTGTCAAATAGCACAGCTAAAAGTGGGATTTGTTTGTGAGCAGTGCTGCCTTGTCCTCACACCTTTGTCTGCCACACTCCTACCCCAAATATCTCCATGCCTGTGGGTTGTCCAAAGCTTGTTTTTGAGGGTCATGCCTGAGACAGCTTCTACATTGGCACCGCACAGCTGCATGCACCACCTTGCAAACCCCATGTCATCCTACTTCTTTTCAATTTATTTGGTGGAATGTTTGTGTTGGATGATTTGGTTGTTTGGGGTTGTTTGGGTTTTCAGTTGGGGTAGGGTTTGTTTTACTTTATTTCCTGCCAGTGAAGAAGAGCAGAGGAAATATAGAGAAAAAAGTAAAAGAGGAGCAACTAGCATTCATACTGTGCCTTCTGCTATTACCTGTCTTCAGGGCTCAGTTCAGGCTGTGGCAAAACTCACATTTCAGTAGATTTCACTTGTTTCCAAAAACAAAGGCTAAAGGGAAGGCATCTCACTCCATAGGACCTAGCCTGCCTCCTAGATGCTTGCTTTACTGCTTGTGGTCTCAAAAGAAGGAAACAGGTTCCAGTCCCAAAAGTCTACTTTTGACTGGCAGCTACTTTAAATTAGGAAGGCAGAAGCACTCCCACCCTGAAGTTTGATTCTGCCTCACCTCCCAGGAAGAAGCTTACATTTTTACTGAGAAAGGTGAATGAGAGATAACAGCAGAAGTACTTTTATTTTACTAAACCCCAAAGGGTTTCTTTTTGCCAGAATTAGTTGGCTCCTACTTTGTCCAACAGCATGTTGACCACAGTAATATCCATGAGGGATGTGGCTTTGTGGAAAGTCAGTGAAAGTCCTGAGAGAAGGTACATAAACCAGCATGAGTGCTTATGGCAGTGATGCTTATGCTGGCACGATAAAATTATAAGAGCATAAATATGTATATTTTTTGCTGATGTAAAATCTTCCGCCAAAAACCTATTGATGGAGATTAAGAAAAAATATGCAGCCAAAAGGTCTCTGATAATGTAGAGCATAAAAGGGATGGGAAGCAGAAGAGGCACCCTGAAAGGCAGAAAGATGGAGTACAAACTTCCAACACAGACTGTTTTAGTGATTACTGGAGCACACGACCACAGTGCTGAAGTCAAGCCATTATTCTGGCCCCAACAAAGAAATTAAATTATTGCCATATAACCAAACAAGCCAGGTGGCTTAAAACAATCTGGAGGCAAGCTGAGAATATTCTCCTGCAACCCTGTTTGTTCCCAGGGCCAGAAAAAAAACTTGGTAGGCAGTGCATAAAACTCTTCACCTTATTTCAGCCCTTTTCAGTCACTAGAGGAGCATTCTTGTATTACACAACCAAAAACTCCTCCAATATATGAGCTGATAAATATTTTTGGCTAAAACATTATCCAGTCGTCTTAAACCAGCTATCTTGGATGCCTGTACTATGGTCAATCTTTTGGAGTGATGATGCAGCCTGTATTAGAATATCCGCTGTTGATGTGGCTTAAACCACAAAGCACATTACAGATATACCTTCAGCCACAAAGCATTACACAGCAACTTCAGGTACTGTCCATTTTGCAGCCACCTTTATCAAGCCTTCATTTCTGATGTGCCCTATCAGTTTGTATCTTTACTTGAAGGAGACCCCAGTGTTGCCACCCTCATACTAAAGAGCAGAGGAGAACCTTTGTTCTGCTCTACAAGACACTGGTGGCAAGAAGGGGCTCACAGAACCCATTACAAGGGGCATCTGGTCGCACAGTCATGCTGGTGACCCAGGAGCTGCAAGGCCCCCTTCCAATCTTCCCCATCAACATCAGAGGTCTGCTCCTGAAACTTCTCAGCAGAGCAGCCCATCTTGCTCACACCCCAGCAGCAGGAGGCTACCCTTGTCCAGGCAGGAGGCCCTTCTGCTCCAGCTCTGTGCTGAGAACACTGAGTTCCATGTGAACAGAGCAATATTTTTAATTCATAATTAGAGCGAAGTCTTCCAGAATAATCACAGCATGCTAATAGCTCCAGGCACCTTGGCAAAAAAAAAAAAAGTAATAATTTGGGCTAATTTGTCAGAGATGAGAGAAGTATGTAAAATGATGCATGTATCATTTACACATTGCAGTGTTTCCATTAAGTAGATGGTTTAAAAGGCCTCTGAAGCAGGGGCTCTTCCTCAAAGCACACAACCTTACTAAAGCAACAGCACACAAAGTGAAGAAAATAAACTAATGATGGAAAAAGCAGATACACATTGATATTTTCCACCTTAGAGGTAATTAAAATCTGGGCATTATACAGCCTTCCAAGGACAGGTAACACTATTTCTTTCACTCCCTTTGCCAGTACAAATATGATACTAATTCTGGGAAAATGGGCATCCAGAAGTCTAAATTAATAAGTGAAGTACCTGAAAACCAATCGAGTTGAACAGAACAGTCATTAGTATTAAAGTCTTGTTTGAACACTTGGCAGGGGACTGCGCCAACATTTGCAGATTCAAAACTGAAGTCATCAATCAAATTACAAACTAAAGAAGCAAATGTGAGGTGAACTGCATTTTATGCATCTGTGTCTCTGATTGTATATTACTTTTTTTCCCTCACAATTCATCTTTACTCTGTCTGACTAGTCACAGAGTTACTGTGGGCAATTTATCAACCACTTGAGCATGAATTCCAAGCACTGCTCTACTCCTCCCGTCTCCTCATGCTCTCTTGGGGCATGAGGAGAACAAAAAAGAAGAGCATATTGTAAAATAATTGTTCTGTTGATAGAGTTCCCTTATTACTGGTGAGAAACTACCACTTGGAAGAGGGTTTGCTTGAGCCACTCATTCTGAGGGAGAGTCTCCAGGCCATGCAAAAAAGAGTCCAAATTTTGTTTAAAAAAAATAAACCAAAGCCCTACCATGTTCAGCTGTTTTCCTTCTGGACAGTGCACTCACTGAAGCAGTTGCTGGAGGTGGAAGGAGCCAGCACTTTGGTCCTACACCTGCTCTGGGAGACGGGTAAGAGCTCACAAAGATGTGACAGTAACCCTACAAGTGGCACCCATTCCTCTCTATCTGATCAGCCTAACATTTCAACACAGGTGTTCCAATTTCTTCACAAGAGCCACCTTGATTTAAAAAGCCCCTCTCCAGGCTGGTTAGTCTAACTCACAGCCATGGTGAGCCCATCCCTCTAAGTGCAGTTCATTGCCTGCATCCTCTTTCACTTGAAGAGGCACCCTGCACTTCTAACACTCAGTTCAGGATGGGGGATTTCTGATGGCACCTGTTTAATGAAGTTTGGACAATATTCTGAGTTGAGTTAGTGTGGGCCCTCTCTGCCACTTGCACTCATTTTCTTTCACCCCTGTGTGGTTGCACATCTCTAGATCTCTATGTTAACATATTGTGGAGCATAGACTCACACCTGCTATAAAACAAATGTTACTGCCATTCTTGGAAGGCAAGTGTTTCTCTGGACCTTAATATTGGCAGAATTAAATCCATCTTGGAGATGAACCGCAGTCATCGAAACCCATAAAAAGATCACCTAATTTCAACTGCCAGACTAGATTCTGTGTGAAACATCTCATGCAGGCCATTGGAAAATCAAATATGCCCTTCTCCATGCAGATGCAGGGAAAAAGATTTCCAAAAATAGGTGCTGAAGTGAATAGCTTGCTTTTCAACACCACAAAACAACCTTCTTCACTCACAGGTTATAGTGTGACTGGAGGTGCATAGTAGCTGGGATGGAAAAAATTACTCACAACCAAAAGAATCCCAAAACAAACAGCACGTGTTTAGACACCTGTGCAGATATGTATGTGTAGGAGTATTGTGAAGGTCTAGGACATGCAATCAAAGGACATGCAAATGTGTTTACAAGTAACTGGACATCAGAGAAATGGTGGTAATTAAATATGATTTCAGCCTGTGGCAAAAGATAATGCATATTAAACCTCTTACACTGCAGACTAATCCAAGTCAAATAGCCCAGCATTTGCAGCAGGTAACTTGTGCCCACACAGGCTGTCACAGCAGATCAGGCAGTGTGGGGATCACTTGTGCCTTGGTAACATGGTGGCATAGATGAACCTCAGCTGAGTATCTGCTTTGGGGTATCTGCTTTGTACTGCTTAACAATAAAGTCCCTACTCTTCCTTTCTGGCACAGGAGAATTTGGCCCTGTGACTCCCACACACCCTCAACCCAGCTGATGATGGTCCATACAGCTAGTGTGTGTTAGGCACTGTTTGTTCAAACAGACATTTTTTAGGAATGTCTGTGCTCTAAATGTTTATTTCCTAGACAATGCATGTGCAGTGGAAGCCTTCAATCTGCTCAATACCAGCTTAAAAGACATTTCACAATCAGTAGTTTTAAGAAAAGTGGGAAACCAACTCACCTTTGGAGGAGAGTAGAGATGACAAAGCAGCTGTCCTGGGTCTCGTTTACACAGCCTCAAGGAATGGCAAACCACATCGGCATTCATTTCCCTGTCTATGCTGAATGAAATGGTGCATAAAAAAAGACTATCATGTTTTTCTGGGCTCTTGAAAGTAGAAGCTATTTCCATGGGAAGCTAAATCTTCTCAACACCACACAATCATCTCAGCTCACTTCACCATGGCCCGTAACTGCCACTCAGTACAACGTTGAGTTCTAATGACTTTCTGCTACGACATCCTACTCAGCATTTAAAATTGGAAACCAGGATGATGAGAAAGGACTGTGCTCTACATGCAGCACCTGAATCAAATGCATTATAACTGTTCTAGTTCTTTAATCAATCATAAGCCTGACAAAGATTTAAAGGTTAAAGTTAATGCATATGCAATTCGGTACACATGAATGTTCAATCATAACAAAATAACCAGAAATCCATCAAAGATCCTTAACATTTAATTACCAAGGATGAGTGCTAGGATTGTTTCTTCCTTTTTGGGACACACCTCTGGGATAATCCAGAATTAAATTAAAATGTTTGATTATAGCACTTCTTAGTCCTGTAAGCACTTTGCAGTTCTTTGCTAGTTTTAAAAACAAAAATAAAAGCCCTAGGGAAGAAGAAGGTCTAGTAAAAGCTGTATTAATTAAATTAAGAACTTTCAAAGAGGATAAAATGACCTACATTTTATTTTTTTAATCACTTATATTAAATAGTAGAGTTCCCCAAGAGTGCATATCAAGATCGGGGCTGAGAGCATGTAGGGTTGATAATTAAAAAGCCTGATTAAAGGCAGAACAGAAAGCAAGAGCCAAGCAATAACATTGTTATTTTATAGAACCTGTCTCGCATACATGGGTTATTCAAATTCCTCCCTCAGCCAAATGAGCTGAATTTCAAAAGATCAGGTGGGCCTGATCTGAGATTTAAATGGAGTATTAAAAAGGGTTAAAAGGGTTACCAGTGGCAGCCCATGTTTATTTACTCAGGAATAGCTGTGACAAATGCCAAACCAGAATCACTCTGCTTTAAAAAGAATGTAATTTTAGGAGTGAAATCCCTCCACTTCACCCTGACAGCACATCTCTACATGTCAAGAACAAACTAAGCAAAAATCTGTGAGGACACAGCAATACTTACAGTTCAGCTATGTGTGGTCCGTAAAGTTCAGCAAGCACATAACAGAAACCTTGCAGTTTTTCTAGAAAATAGAATTATTTTTTTTTTAAGTAATTGAGCATGGTGAAACTGGTTTCATAGCTGTCAAAATGCAGCAGCAGTTGGTTCATTAAGTTGAATGCTGGTTTACCTTAGAGGAAGGCACGTGAATCTCTAACCTCAGTGTAGCACCATAGAATGGGAAAATCTGAATTTCTAATCTTGCCTAAAACCCTTCTGGCTTTAGGTAAGTCACGTGATAAAGACAAAAACAGATAACTAACTTTTGTTAATTTTTCTGAGTATAACATAATGGAAAAGTCAAAAGAAATTGTGCATGCCACAGCATCTTTTAAGCAGATTAAATATACATCTCAGTAGGTTTGAAAGAAGAAAGAAAACAAACACATAAACAAAGCACAGAAAGTGATCTTGGGCTTGATGCTACTCCTAGAACTGTCTTGGAGCTTCTGGGAGCTTGTGGACCTATGAGAATATGTTTTGTGTAGAGCAGGAGTTGTGCCGTAGTAATTGCATTCAAAGAAACACTTGACACTTTTCATTTGGCTTCCTTTCACAGTCTACAGCCACATGGCTTTTTGGGATGCTGGCTCAGGTGGTTTCCTTAATATGTGTGAAGCATGTCATCAATAAGACAGCTCATCAGAGATTTCTTTAAGGTACTGTTGTAAAATAACAGGTGATCCATGCACCCGAGCAAAGACACTGAGGGAGAATGGGGGTTTGAATACAAGCAGGGCACTGACCTGACAGTTCCCAAGAGGGAAAACTGCCTGTTTCTTGGCCTGAACAGACTAGAACTGGTTAATAATGCACAAATCCTGCAAAGGAGGTGTCAGGCCTTCGTCCAGCTTGGGTGGTGCTGTGAAATGTCATAAGAGACAGGTTCACACAAGTGCCTTAACAGCAAACTTGCAGCTCCTCAAACTCCTTGGAGTTGTCATTTTCTCTTGCACCTCTATTCCCCAGACAAATAACTATCTGTACCTGGGGAAGAAAATACAGAGTATTCTCATCTTTCCCAGGGAAAAACCATAGACACACCCAAAGTAGCTGCTTACCTCCAGCTTTGGGCTGAATATTACAGTAGTATCACGATTATAAGAGGCACCTTTTTTCATTGAAGAATGCAGCCTACGCCAGTGGTGTGGCTAGTCATCAGGTGCAGTTTATTTACAGACAATTTCCGGTGAAAGGCCAGACCAGAAGTGCAAGCCAGCTGGAGAGAGAGCTGCCGCACAGCCACAGCCAGCTGGAGAGCTGCCGTGGAGCCGCGGCCAGGCAGGTGGGGGGCAGGTGGGGAGCGGGCTTTGAGGGGTGGTGGGGCCACGAGAGAGCGCTGCCGCACGGCGCCGTCACAACACGGGGCTGGCCTGTGGCACATGTGACTGCCGTGGTTGCCAGGCGCCTGTGGCTGCCTGGCTCCCGTGACTGCTGCGGCTGCCACAGCGCCCGCGGCTTGGGGCCGGCCTGTGGTGCTGGTAGCTGTCACCGCAGCCGAGCAGGCGGGGAGCTGGAGCCGGTTTCGTGTGGCGAGGAGGTGGCGGGCGACTGGCTTCGAGCGCGCAGCAATGGGGCGAGCCACTGCTGCTGAGCATGCGGGGGCCACGGCAGCCAGCGCCGGGGGCGGGAGTGCCAGGGCCCACGGCATGGGGGGGGCACCTGGGGTTGCGTTTAAAGGCTTTGCCAATCTGTGAAAACTTTGCAAATTGAGCAACTTGACAGCAAACCCGAGATCCCGCTTGATTCTGTTACTAACTCGTTACTTTGTTGCACAGGAATCCTAGCAAAAAAAAAAAAAAAAAGTGGCTTATATTTGGGGTGCGGGTTATATATGGACAACTTCCATGGTGTCCCCGGCTAACCGGATGTGCGGCTTATAATCAGGTGTGGCTTATAATTGTGAAATTACTGTACATTTTAACCAGTGTCAGGCTGGACACACCCATGGCTGCTGCATACAGGGTGAATAATTTTACTTTGTGGAGGGTACAAATCCTAGTGGCAGGGCCTCTACTGGTGAGTGTGCTCCTGTTCCCACAGCTGCTCTTCTACTGGGACTGCAGACACTCCAGCTGGCAACCAACACCTGAGAAAGGAGGACTGGCACCAGGAAGGCACATCAGGGAATGAAGAGATAATTTCCCAGCACCCTCCTAATCATGGTGTTGCAGGCAGCTTCTGTAACTAAAGTAGCTAATTTTTCTTATCCCATGACAATCAAGTTATTAGCTTCATTGTTTGCCTCCTTTGCCACATAACTCCTCCCTGTTGGCTCTTTAGGAGCAATCTGCTCCTAAAAGTAAAAATTGGTCTCCTGGCTAGAATTAGATTTTATTCTTGCTCACCTAAAATGAAAGATGTCACAGACATCAATAATCCTGTGTTTGGCATCAGTACTGATTAGAATATGCTCTGATGAGGCTTGCCAGTGGAGAACCTGGCTCCCTAAAGAAGTCTGCAGGCAAACTTGGTTGGCTTCCCCAAAACCTCTCCAGTGCATCACAGGTGATGGTCTCCTTATGATTTTTCCAAACCAGCTGGTTTCCACAACATTTTTGGCTCTGAAAGAGCCAGCTGGCTGCTGTAACCTCTCCTAGTATCTGAGAAGACAGCTTGGCTCCTTATCAGCTCTGGGGAGTTGATATTGGTGTTTTACTGGTCCCACTAATTTCCTTATGTATATAGGAAACTTAACATGTAATAGTAAACTTAACATAAAATAACTCAACATGTACAGGAAAACATGGTGTAAAAAATGATGGGAGGTAAAAGGAATAGTAATAATGTTAAATTATCATGAAGCACATAAAATCCTCTTGGAGCATTCAGATGCTATTCAGGCTTTGGCTTTCACAAAATAGAAGACCAAAGCCACAGACAGTGTTTACAGGACTTGCCATTGGAGCCAGGCTGCATTCATATGTTCTCAAATCTCCAGCTCTGCTAGCACACACAAGGAAAAGATATTGCAGAGAGAAATCTTTTTTAGGAAGAAGCAGCCTAAGTCAGAAAAGAGGGGGAAAGAAAGATAAAAATGATGAATAACTGTCGGTGTTCAGGGGCAAGAAAAAAGCTTAAACAAAACTAAATTCTGGAAAATTTAGAGAAAATGTAGAGTATACTTGCTTCAGGTAAAAGAGATTCCCTAAGATCCTTTAGATCCCCTAAGAACAGTCCAGACGGTTTTCCTTCACAGTCCTGAAAACACAAACGCTGGCTGAATCCAGGATGACAAATATTTGCAAAAAAGATGCTATTATCATGTTGCCATTTGCATTTGAGCCCTAAAGTGTTTACACAGCAGTGGTCAACATCGAGAAGAACATGACTCAGAGGCAAAGCCAGAGGCAGAGGGTCTCGAAGCACATTTCGAGTGTCAGATACGTCCGTGTCACCAAGCAGACAGTCAGTATCCAGGTAAACAAACACTGTTGCTAACACCACCTCTTACGCTGTAAATACTGCCCTTTCCCCCAGACCTGGCCTTTTTATCTGAAGAGCCTTCTTTGCTCATGACATTACTGTTTTTATTCTCATAGGTTTATTTGCCATGTCGCTTGAGTCACACACATTACAAGTATTTCCATACAAATGAGGCTGTGGTTCTGTTTGCTACATAACCTGTGAGGTTGAGTGGGACTGACAGATACTGAAATTTTCTCTCTTTTTCTCTAAGCATTTTTTGTTCTTGAACATCATATAACTTTACAAGGCTTGATCCAAATCTGACTTGACTGTAATCAGAATTATAGGAGGCCCTCAAAAAAAATCCACTTTCTAGGGTTTTTGGAGTCCTACTCCTTTTTATGCCTTAGGAGAAGCCTCGCTGCTATTCATTTGTTGCTGTTATTCTTGCTATCAATTGTAGGCATGTGCATAATAATGAAATTGTTTCTCCATGTGAAATGCATGACCTGCTTTAGTAGGTTTGCTCCTCAGGAGCATCCAAAGCTTTCCTACTGTTTCAAGCAGCAAGAGGAAGCTGTTGATTCCTGCTGGCCTACAGTGTTCACCTCCCAGGAGAGGATAAATTGGGTTACACTGCAGCTCCCAGAAAATCCATAGGATTTTTTGCTCCTTTCAAGTTCAGGGTCAGAGTTTTTTTCTGATGGATATATCCACGCATCTCAGAAGGTAGCTGTATTATACAAGTTCAGCTACAGGGATAATAGGATTTTATGTGCATAAAGAATGGCAGCTGAAAAGAAATATCTTGACATGTCAGAAGAACAGCGTCCAGTAGAGTGAATCATGAACACAGAGCTCGCATGTAATAATTTAAAGAAGAAAATTGTATTTTAATAGCAGGATCGGTGCTTCTAATTGCAATGCCATGGATATGTGCCTGTAATTTAAAACACTGAAGATATGACTTCTGGAATAGAAATCAAATAAGCATCATTCTATCGATGAATGAATCCTAGCAATTAGCTCCCTGCCCCATTCCGCCTTAGGAAATCCTCCCTTGGAAAGGAGGGAATTAATATTATACACATATCTTCTGTGAAACTAGGGTCTACAGCATGAGGTGGTTTCTCAGAAATACAATTAATGAAATCATACAAAAATGACATTTTAATGAAGAATCCTAAGCCATGTTTTAAAATTAATGACATTAAAAAGATATCACGAATGTGAGATCTAGTTACTTAAATAGTTATAGGATTGGTCTGCAAGACAGAAAGCTATTCTGGCATTCAAACTGTTCTCTGTTTAGGGGTGTGCATGTGGAGCTCCAACCTCCTTTGGGTAGATAAAATAAGGGGCAGACAAAGGGAAATCTTACATATATTCACACAGAATAGCTATCACTTTTGAAATTTGTATCACCAATTACATTTTGGCTTTTCTATGCTCCACAAATGCTCACATCTTACTCCTAATCTCATTTTTAAAATTTTACAATAGCAGTTCCCATACCTGCTGAAAACACTTGCATCTCACTGTTGCTATAAAGACCTGTATCAACAAGCAGAGGTGTAGTGGGGTATATAGTGAATCTATTCTTAAGCTGCTAACAAAGAGACAAAGGGGAGAAAAAGGAAGGGAACTGGTCTTCATGTGTTGGTGCTCACATGTGTGGGGCTTAATACACCCCCATTCACTCCAACTTTAGGACAAAATCTCAGCTCTGAATCTAAGTGAAGCCATGTCATTGACTTTCCTGTAAATAGCAATTTCCTATCTCCCAGCAACACACATTTGAGATATTGCACAAGAGGTGGATAAAGTTTTTTCAGCCTTCCTATGCGAGTTTTTAATTAACAGGGAAATACATCAGCACCAACACAACATATGGCACATTATTTGGTACTTACCAGGTAGGTAGTCACACAGTCTCTCCACAGCTGCCTTTACTGTACTGTTGTGCCACTGTGCAAGCTGTTCGATGACAGACACCACAAGCACACATCCTTCAAAAAAACAAAAAATCAAAAGGAAGGAATCCACACAAGTCACACAGAGAACTACAGTAATTTCAGACTGATAAGCCGCACCTATTTCACTGAAGAATTGAGCCGATCCCAGAAGTGTGGCTAATCAGCAGGTGTGGCTTATTTATGGACAAATTCTGGCAAAAGGCCAACCTGGAAGTGTGGGCCGGCCAGGTGGAGACCTGCCGCGGAGCCACAGCTGGCTGGGGAGCTGCCACGGAGCCGCAGCCAGGTGGGCAGGGGGCGGGTGGAGAGCGAGCTTCGTGGGGCTTCGCGGGGCGGGGGGGCGGCGGGCCCACCGGCGAGCAGGGCGAAGGGGTGGCAGTCCCGCTGCCAAGCAGGGCAAAGGAGC
>VRYO01000695.1:439447-468823 GCA_009812075.1 Sialia sialis | reverse complement strand
GGCTCCCGGTGGCACAAGGGCCGGGCCGCCTTTGCGCAGCCCCCATTCCCAGCCGTCCCACGGTCCCAGCGCCTCCCCGTGGCACAGGGGCCGGGCCGCACACTTGCAGCCCCCGTTCCGGGCAGTCTCATGCTCCCGGCGGCTCCCACTTGCCACTCTGCTTGGCCAGCTCTCACTTCCGGGTTGGCGTTTCACTGGGATTTGTCCATAGATAAGCTGCACCTGAATATAAGCCGCACCACTGGGGTAGGCTGGATTCTTCAATGAAAAAGGTGCGGCTTATATTCATGAAACTACTGTATACAGCTAAAAAGAGCAGGGGAAAATCAGATGTCTGTGATTGTAAAAATCTCACTGCTTTAACTACTTATGACATGTGCAAGAATATAAACTTTTTAGTACTCTGACATCAGTAGAAGAGCACATCTAGATCTGGCCAGCCACTATCAGCTATTGCTTGCTTTTAATTTACTGGATATTTAGATGTGGTTAATTTCTTATCATGAGCTGGACACATATAAGGCAAACTAAATAGGTTTCATCATTAAATAAAGCTCTTTTTTTTTTTTTTTACAGTTGCACATGATTTTATTTAGAAACAACTTTCAGTAAGTTGGTTCTGCTGTCTCACTTCAATAATAGATTTCAATACCTTGACAGGCTGAAGGATGTTTTTCTCTGAAAGGAATCCATTGGCATTTTAGTACCCACCAGGCATTAGAAACTAGACTCTGGTATTAATAAATGCCTGTCACTTTTAGCGATGGCTTGTCCCATCTGCTATTAATTTCTGAATAGATAGGACCATAACCATTTTGCTCAGTGCAGTAAAGTGAAAACTCACACATCAGGAAGTACTTCTTTCCATATATTTGAAGGTAGTGTGTAATAAAAAAATGCCATTTCCAATAAGCTCAGGGGGAAAAAAGTCATACCTCAATAATAAAAACAGAACTAGAAGAATTCTTTGCTTAGCTGTGAATCCTCTGGCAGTTTGAGCAGACTATTTAACTTAATTCACTTCGGCCACACAAGTTTGAAAGGCTCTACAATTAGAATTATTCCTAGGCATGTCAAAAAGTATTTGAATAGTGAAAGCTGCCTCTCAAAGTTTCAGATTTGTAGGTATATTTGTCTGAGAAAAATTCTTTAATGGGTTTTCTGGCACCCAGCACATCCTTGTTTGCCATCCTTTGCTCATGTTTTTGGATGCTGGATTTCTTTCTCATCCCTTCAGCCACAAATTCAATGTATCCCAGAATACAAGGAAAAAATGGCCTTTGACACAAATATTTCTCTGCAAATCCTGCTGACCAGGCTGTGGACACCTGTGGCCATTCTGATAACTCCTGGTAGAGCAGGAATTGGAGCCTTGCTTGGTGACATGGCAAGCCTCTGCCTCAAAAATCTGTCTGGTCCAGCAAGGCTCTGCATACATTAAGCCATTGATCACATTTCTGACTTTATACAAAACATGAAGGCTTTTCCAAAATAAAGTCTTAGCTTCTTCCATTTATTTACAATCCTAAGCTCCAAGGCATCTTTTAAAGCCTACAGATGAGGAGACCCAAGAACCTGTCTAAAAAAGAGGCTATTGCTACTCTTTGTGCTGCTGATGTTGTTCTGGCATAAAAACACTTCTTTCCAAATTAGTTTAATCCAGTTCCAGTTCAACTTGTAACCAGACATTCCTCCTTAAAATTCACTTGAGGAGGTAATAAGAAATTAGATTTTCCCCTCTGAGATGGGGACATACACATGAGTATTCTAGGTGCAGGCAGACCATGGTTATGCAAAGTTACAATACAGGAATATTTTCTTTTTCATATAATCATAGAATAGTTTGGATTGAAAGGGACCTTAAAGATCATCTAGTCTGAACCCCTCGGCCATGGGCAGGACACCTTCCACTGCACCAGGTTGCTCAAAGCCCCATCCAACTTGCCCTTGAACACTGCCAGGGATGGGTCTTCCACAACTTCTCTGGACAACCTGTGCCAGCATCTCACTTACTATATATTTTTTTCCTAACAGGGACCAATAGCCTTCCTGCACTGCTTCTCATTACTGAGCTGATAATTTCAAATACCAGCCCTTTATAACCTCATTCAGCTGGATTTCATTCCAGCTCAATGAAGTATTCAGCTCAAATGACATAACCATATATGCAAAGTAAGAATGGTTATCTTCCAATATACAGCCAGAGGATTTGTTGCATTAAAAGAAATGGATCTAAAAGATAAAGTCTTTTAAGTCAGACTTTGCTTCCCATCTTATTTACAGAATTAATGTATTTTGCAGAGATACTGAGGTGATGGAACCATATAGGCATCCATATTCAAATACATTGGCATATACAAGATCCTTTCACACTTAATTTGCTAAGTCTTATGAAATATTTTGGAAATACTAAATGGTACACTATTAACAAACCTGTCACTAGGCATTAAATTACACATAGTGTAGTGGCTAAAGACATTTTTAAAATATTTGTATCAATTTGAATGCATTTGTAACAAATTCCAGCAAAACTTGGAATATAAATTATTATTTCTGTTGCTCATGCAAAAGTAGTGGGCCACCTTAGGTCCCCTAACTTCATAGCTCCAGTCATTAATTTTTGTTTCATTTAGATATACAACAAGGACTCTGATACAGCTACGACAGTTCAGTTTCCATCTAGTGGAAAACTGTATGGATACCTGGCAGCTAAATGTATTCCTAGTGTTTCCTACATTATACTTTAAATAACCCTATTTAAGAAAATCTATAACCCTAGGCACTTCCAATAGAAATTTTTCTTGTGTTAAGTAATATGAAAAAACCCCTGCATATGTATGTATAACACTAACATATTTTTATTTTCCAAATCAGGAAAGGGTATTGGAAATTTACTGAAGCCCCAATGCTGACAGGGTGTGTTAATGTAACTGGATAACTTTATCCTTGTTGCAAAGGCTTCACCATTTCAGGATTCTGAATGCAAGAAACTTTTTTTTATATATACAGTTCCTAAAAGCAGTAAAAGTGATTGCCTTAAACATGAGCAGTAGTTCTCTGTAGGGTTAACACATGAACAAGAGTGAGAGGCACACATGTAGGAATCAGCATCCAAACAGGCAATCAATAAAATTATTATACTCAAGGCAAGCATCAGCAATGTAAAATGCACAAGACTATCCATGTCTATAAATGCACAGAGATGTGATTGTGCATTTACACACAGATATCGATATATTGGCATGCTGAGCACATTTTTTCATTGTGATCAATAGCTGTATTTACATTTTACAGACATAAGCTTTCAGACTTGGGGTGATTTTAAAAAAGAGATTTTTGTCATCAGTTGCTGAAAAGTTGGTGGGTGATTGCTTTAGTATCTCTACTGTATTGTTCCCATACCTGTGTTTGTTCTAGCTGAAGCATAATAATAGGGGAAAATGTAATGGTCAAATTTAGAATTCATTGCTGATCATCAGGTCAAACTTTGTTGCTGATTAAAAGGAGCAATGCTGTTGAAGTGAGCAGAGCTTCTATGGCTTGGAGCTAACTTAGCTGTAATCAAAGTCAATTCCCAGCCTTTTTAAGTAAAAGACATTGTGGTGCTACACTGATATTGGGCAAGGCTTTTTTACAGAGATCACAGAGCAGTAAATTATACGTTCTGTTATAGTGCCTCCCCCCCGAGAATATATGCACAACCTCTCTGTCTGAGCACAGCCTCCAACTTCATTTTGCATGTTCCATTGTGTGAAATTTTCAGGAATTCCAAACGCTGCTAGTCCTGCTGCCACTCCAAGGGGTATATTTCATCACTGCACCCATGCACCACTAGACAGCAGCAAACTGTTGAGGACAATGACTATCTCACAAATCAACACAGGTAGAGGTCAGCATTTTATTCTGCTGGTAGCTCAGAAACAGCCATTCTTTAATGCAATCAGAGCTGAAAATACATTTAGAAAATATGCTTCTTCATATGTTAGGAACTAGCTGCTCCTGGCTGAATGGAAGTGGTGACCTGCAGAGGTTGCTGAGAATGGCATTATAGTGAGCACAAAGATGGGGAAATTTGCTTTTCTGTCTGCTGACCCACAGGATCTCTGCATGCTAGCATAAAAAATAGAGAGCATTGCTGTCTGGCCCTGTTGAGGGCTCCCTGACTAAATGCCTCGTTCTGAAAAGGGCAATCAAAATTAATTGCCAATAGAGCACAGCAGTCTGCTGTTGGGAGGAAAACAAATAAATGCTGTTTTTTGAAAAGCTTCTTGCAATCACAGCACATAATTCCAGAAATGCTGGCCTGGAGTAAGTCCTCTTACAAAACCTCTGCCCTAACAGATGAGCTAAACCATCTAGGCTGTTCCAAAGGGACAGGACTGACACAGTTTGTAAAGATCTCTAATGAGGTCTTCTACAGATTTTTCAGAAACTTACTGCTCTGCTCACTTATCACTGACATAAGAAAATCCTCTTCCTAACCTGAATGTCCCCACTAGTACCCATTTCTGTTACTTCTTGCCATAGCTCTTATGAACCTTTAATGTTATCATAGACAGATATGTATTTTCTCAAGTTTTTCTTCTCTAGACTAATTAAAACTAATTTATTTACTCTTTATTTTATAACTCATGCTTGTTTTTCTCAGAAACCTCGAGTCACTCTACATCATTCTTGATACACAGCCCCAAAAGGGAAGGCAGAAATTCTTCTGAGGCTTTGTCAATGCTGAGAAAGGTAACAGGTTACTTCGCATGTCTTGCAAGCTGACTTCTGTTCGCACATCTCTGTGTATGCTCCGTGTGCATGCTTTGTGACAGCAAACCCAGATGATCTTCCTTAAGGATGCTACCTGACCATTGCTCCTCATCTGTTGTGTGTCATTGAATTTCGGCTAAAGTGAGTGCCTTCAAAATTCTCATATTGAAACTACCTTTTCAGATGCAAGTACTCCAAGTTGTCAAGCTTGTTTTAAATTTAATTCTGCCCTCCATTTTACTTGCAAACTATTTCAGCTTTACATGAACTGATTTTATTTAATAGCACAAATTTCATTATCCTGGCTAGTGAAAACACGAAATGATAGCATGACAGTATGTTCAAAAGAGAAGTCCAAGAAAGACCTGATTTTGTACATCTTTTTGCTTAAGGAGTGAGCCACTTGTAATTACTCTCTGAAGAAGTTTACCCATCAGTTTTGTTTGTCACACATCTCTTAAGCATAAAATTAGTGCTGACAGAGTGCCAAAAGCCTCACTAAAGCCCAGCTATAATACCTGCTTCTTATTCTGTGTCTACATGGCATTATCCCATTGGCAAAGAAAATTAGATTGATCTGACACTACTTTTGGAAGGTGTTTTTAAAAAGTTTTAATAACTATTGCAGGATGTTTCTAGGATTTGATGTTTAACTTACTAATCTACCATTCCCCAAATTCCCTTTCTTACTATGTTGAAGGGAGGTGAACACAGAAGTTCCCGTCCATCTTTCAGTGTCTCCCCCCTCCATTTTCTGCATCCTCCAGGGCAGCTTCTGCCTTTTCTGAGGTTGCTTCAGGTACCTCTGGATGAAGTCACCTTTGAAATTAAGGGTGAAATTGAATAAAAGTTTTAAATATCAGTAGAAAATGATGAAACATTAACACCAGTGTCAACATTTTAGCAGTACTGTCTTTGGGTACCTTAACATGAACTTAAGTAAAACTTTGCTTGCCCTTTGAAATGGGCAGCATTTTTCTCATTTAACAGATGGGAACGTAAAGACCTGAGTATATGAAGGGTTCATTCATGCCTGATTTTTGAGAGAAAAGTACACAGCATCTCTCTCTCAGGATACTACACAGGCTGCTCAGTCAGGCTGCAGTCAGCAAAAGGATTTTTAGGTCTCATCCCAAATAAAACCCTTAAGCCATGCTGCCCATCAGTAACAAATCCAGAAAGGAAAGCCACACTTAGAATCCAGCTCCCAAACCAGTGCACAGAGCAAAACATCACTGCCTTTGTAGAAGGAAAACCACTTCAAAGGCTTTTGCATATAGGAAAACTTACAAAAGCCTGTCTCATATCTCCCAAACCTCACATCTCTCACAAAGAAAAACCAGAAAAACTTATCGCACGCAAAGTGCGCAGAAGTGCCCAAGCTGATTTCAACAGAATGCAAAAATGGTAGCATTTTAGCAGCCTGAGGAGACAGGGAATACTGATGGAGAAAAAATACTGTCAGATGTTGGCCTCATGACAAGACCAAAGAAAGACCATTTATCTGGTTGTGATAAGGTACTGCTACAGACCAGTTATCTTGGATGGTTAGGAATTACTTAAGTATACTACATCTGATCCTGTGGTTGGGGAGTTATTATTAGGTGCTTTTCCCCTCTTCACCATATCTCTAAAATGCAGTAGTATTAAACTCCTTTTTAGGTGGGAACCCTCCAATTGTTTCATTTGTATATCAAGTCAATTATGAAAAGCCTTTCTCTGAATGAAGCAGCCCCATTTTTCAGGAAAATGCAGTTAGTGAAGGTGATTAAAACTGCTACCTAAACCTCACTGGAGGCACATCCTCCTTTCCTCCAGCCCTGTTCCATACTAGCACATAGGTGCCTACCCAAAATACAATTCCCAGGATCTGCTAAGGGCAGGGAAGCCCCTTTAATTACCCAAATGCTTTGCCAGGATGACCAGAATATACTGGGGTAGATGGTGGTGCCTACCCAGGGAGTGCTGCAAGCAAGAGGAGCAGAAGGAGGAAGCAACCAAGTTGTATCACATCTAACAGAGGTACCAGGGCTGCACTTCACTCTACTGTCATATTATTTCCACATGTACTTCTTCAAGAAGTGTGATACTCTCAATGAAAAGGTTTAATGGGAAATATTTTCTTGGTTTTGTTACTGAAAGAGCATTCACTTTCTGACTAGCTTTAGCTTCTAACATAGCAATCTCAATCAAGCAGGTGGTATACAGGAGTGATCAGAAATTCAATCTGCAGCCACCTCATTTCCCTCAGAAGAGGGAGGCAGATAACTTTGAAAGACTTAACCACACATTTAAACTTGCATTAAAAAACCCCATTTTTTCAAAGATGTATCCTATGCATTTAGCAACAGGCGTTTCTTACATTAAAAATTAGATAAGGTTTAAGGAAGAAATTATTCCCGGTGACAGTGAGAAGGCACTGGAACAGGATGCCTCACCCCTGCCACTATTCAAGGCCAGGTTGGATGGGACTCTGCCCAAGGTGATGCAGTGGAAGCTTCCCTGCTCATGTCACAGGGGAATGGAACTACAGGATCTTTAAGGTGCCCTCCAACCCTCTACACATTCTCTCTGATTCTGTGAAATCATCTAGGCCTTAATCTATAAGGCAAAGAAGACACAGAAGAAGTACCATAATTTCATGCCTATAAGGCACACCAGAGTCTAAGGCGCACTTCTGGGTTGGCAGCAATTTTCCGTACTTTGTCCATATATAAGGCACACCGGCCTATAAAACGCACTTCCGGGTTTCGATAAAAATTTTAGTCAAAAAGATGTGCCTTATACGCTTGAAATTACTGTACTCATGTCTCTTTCTCATTACTTTCCCAGATGGCAAAACTAAGCCAAGTAAGTATCTGGGGTCGAGCTGATGTTACTCCTGCTCCAAGCCATGGCAAGTGCAATAATCAATTCCTCTGTGCTTTCCCTTTCTGCTTGAGAAAAGGAAAGGACACAGTATTTTTAAAGTTAGTTGAATGAGCAGCTAATCAGTGAAAGCCCAGAGCTAGCAGTCACCAGCCCTCCCTGCCAGCCCTGGCTCATGCCCTTTTAGCACTACTCACACTTCATTTTTATCCTGTGATTTACAGAGGTGGGCACAGTCTGTTTGGGTCCTGGGTCAAGGTCAAGGATGTTTTATCACTTCAGAAAGAGAAACTGGCGTGGGAGGCAGGTTTTTTTATGTTTTATGTCTCCTCCCTGAACAAAGAGTTACTCAGTCCCAGCAATGGGGCTAGCACAGCTCTCCTCCCTTTAGGAGTGAAAAAAAAAAAGGCCAGTTATCTTGCACAAGGTAACTTCAATGCAACATGTATAATTTAGAACTTTCTGGGTCAACAGGATGGAAAAGGCAGACAATGCTCACAATCAGACATCTAAAAACCACCAGTGTAAAAATCCCACAGATGAGCATGACCACTGCCTTTCCTGTGTCATCAAAACTGTAGCTGCTGTAAGATCTCACCACTAAACAATACCACTTCCCCCTAGCTCTGGCAGCTGATTAGTCACCACTTGCATGGCTTCCAGCCTGAAAAAAGACAGCCCCTCACAGCCATTTCTGTTTCTCACCCCTTGTTCTCCCATTCTGGCTGGTGGCTGAACCCCCTCACCACCCTGACTCCGCTTTCCTTTTGATTCACACTGCCCCATCAAAACCATCAGGAGTACTGTGGGTGGCTCAGAAGTGAAGCAAAACCCCACTTTTATTAAGTTTAAGATTATTATTTCCAACTGTATTCCGCAAACCACAGTGGAAAGAATTACTTTGTTCTGAAGGATGGAAAGCTGTGACAGGGTTTATGTTTCCAGCACAAAGGTGCCTTGGGAAGCAGAAAGAATCATAGAAATTTTTAGGCTGAAAAAGGCCTGTAAGATGAACAAATCTGCTGATGACAAAATAAAGCATTTGATTGTAATGTATAAGACATATCCATTTGCACACATAAAAAATATAAGCTACCACATCTCTCTAGGTACACGCCATGCCAAGGGCACTTCTGGTGCAGAGATATCCACAGTTTACATTGGCTCCAGTGTTATCAGTCTTGCTCTGGGAATCACCTAGCCAACTGACACTATAGGATACCTACCCCCAGGTATAGGTACTGTGGGGATCACCACAGTCCCTGAAGACATGTGAGAAGGGGGTTGCCAACTTGCCCCAATTCAGCACGGGTCATGCAGACGTGCGCACCCAAAAAGTAAAGGAAATATGCGGAAGCGGCCTTTGTAACCCAGCTATCCAGACACGACCATCCAGACCACAAAGATCTCTGGCCCAAGTATGGCCAAGTATGGCCCAACCACTCTTAAGAATAGTTGTCCAGGAACTGAAATCAATGAGGAGACCCTGGGCAAGTCTGAAGGGAGTCATGCCTTCCTGCCAGTTAAGAAAAATGCATTGTGAATCCTAAGAAACACTAAGACCTCCTAATATCCTGTTTCCAGATCCCAGATGTACAAACATTAATGCCAGTTTTTCAGATGCCATTCCCCACAGAGCAAAAACATGAACTTTGAGAAGCAGCCAGTCAAAAACAAAATCATAAAATAATTCCAGATCCCATGATGGCCTTGAAAAATCTTCAGTGACTGTTTCAGACTACAAGTATTTTGCAGTACAGCTGTTGAAATAGATAAAGGAGCAATTTATGATATGAATAGCAACTCCCAGCTCACCAGTGAAGTAAGGAATTAACTAGTCCAGCAGGGCAACAAAACCTGGATACATACCAACACAGGTGTGTCCTTTGTACAGCCCAAAGGGAAGGGAAGGGGGTCGTGGGTCTTTTCCATGAGGTGCAGAGGAAGAAGAGACAGTCTTCAGCACAAGAAAGAGCCAGAGGATGCAGAACAAATTAAGAAATGTTTGCCTAGACTCCTTCATCCTAAGGAAGAAATAAAGGAAGAAATCAGGTGGAAAGGGTGCAAGTGGACCTGTATTCCCCTGACTCTCAGGGAATATCTTGCATCAGTGCAGCTTGAGGAGAAAGGAGATTGGCATGCCTGTGCAGCTGTAACTAACAGAGGGACAGATTCCAAGCAGGGACAGAGATGTCTGCCCTCTCATAGGGTGCATGGAGGATCCCACACTCACACATCACAGGTGCTCTCACGACCCCTCACCCTCTCTCAGGCCCTGCCACCCATTAAACACAGCAGAACCCACAGACCTGGACAGGCTGTGACCAGGCTGGGAAGATGTCCCTGTGGCCCTGGCCCCAGGCTGCTCTCCACACCCCCACACGACCCCACTGCCCCATGTGCAGCACTTCCCAACCTGCTGGCCTAGGAGGACCAAGAGAGTTAGATGAACAGCTCTGTCTCAGCACTCCTGTGTCTCCTGCAGTAGCAGCAGATGACTGACCTTGAACCACAGTAGTTGCCAGAGCCACTCAGCATTAATAACACAAGACACTCCCCTCAACAACTAGTGTTGCAAAAAGGGAAAAGAAAAAAAAAACAACTCTACAAACCCTTCCCCCTGTGCCGTCACTCCTCTGCCCTCCTCCACAGAAAAGAAAGAGAATACCTCTCTGGCAGCTTCTGTAAAATTTCTAACCAGGGCTTCCATTTGGGAGGACCGAGTGTGAAAAATGAAAGACGCTGCTCAAGACGGAGCTGCAGGGCTGGGAGGGATGGGGCTGCTGTGCTGGGGTTTTGCCAGAGCTTTAGTTCTGCTGCAGCTGAGGCATAGGGATGGGAGACAGCTACCAGTGTGAGGGTAGCATTGGGAGTTGAACCGCTGCTCCCAGAAGATTTGAGCACATTTGCTTGCAGCCCCCAGCTGCCTGAGAGCCTTGACAAATCCTGCACTGTTCCTACTTTGGCAGTCACAACAACTGAAGGCTTCCCCGGCTCTATATTTTTTAATCCCTCAGACAATGCGTAAACCAGTCATGCCCCAGCCTGAAGCAAATGCAGAGTAAAACATGCTCAAATGAAGTGACTTCAGAGGTGAAACAAGTCCAAACAGCTATATCCCAGACACTGTAGATGCAAGGATGGCTTTAAGGAGGCGATTTAGGACTGAGGCACTGGAGGGCCAGTGCTATGTCCCACCTGAGCCTCTGCATTTTTGTATAAACCTGGGCAAGTCTCTTCCCCTCACAGTGGGTAATGGGTACTCATCTTCCCATTCCTTGTCTGTCTCTTTCAGAAATGGGCAGGTCAGTTGCATGGCTTGCTAAAGGACAATGAGGAGCCTGTCACATAAATGCCCCACATGCTTCCCAGGAATAATTGAAAGAGACTTATACATGGTATTGTAAAAAGAAAAACTAGAGGACATATTAAAATCAGCAATTGCCAGCCAGTTCCTGCAGACCAACACAATCACATGTGGATCAGATCCGCTTCAGATATTTGACGGTTTTTTTGCAAACCACTTCCTTCCTTGGGAGCCTCCCCCATGACTTTTTAAAGACAGTCTCTGAAAGTTTGCCTTAACTTTGATAAGGAGGATTTGCCTTGTGCTAATGATGCTATAATCCAGTGGCTCTGGAAAAAAAATAGGAAAAAGAATATAAAATCTTCAATGTGAATACAAATCACTCTGTATTTCCATTCTTTAAGCCAAACCATTTGCTTTCAAATGTATGCTTTCCTTTGAAAAATATAAAAAATAATTAAACCCAAAATGAAGGTAATAGCTGTTTGCCTGAGTTTTGCAGAACTCTCTGCTTATCACTCTCACTCTCAGCTAGCAACACTGGTTTTCTTTATTTTTTTTTTAATAGCAGATAAAGAAAGATCATGCTGCAAAGTACCTTATCCATATGCCAATCCTACTGAAATCTGCAGAATGTTTTACTTAACGCTGTAAAAACTTGCTATAAAAAGACACTGCTACAGTGACTACAGTTCCATTAAATTCTTTTTAACACACATATCACTTGGTTCCCAGAGACACTTTGAAATTCTTTAAAGCTCTGCATATTGGCACATGAGCGCTTGCTGCAAAAGCAGAGTGCTAATAATAGGCAAGAAAAACCTTTCTAGCAGAGAGGTCTTCAGAATGGTTTTTGCTTTATATCTACTGCAAAACACAAAGCAAAACAATGGCACTTATAAAGTACAGAGACAGATGCCAAGCTGCTCCCAGGCATGTAAACCTGCAAAGCATGTATCTGAAGCCTGTAAGCCGCCGTGTTATTTTCTTTCATTTTAACCTGTGGAAAGAAAGGTGAGATAACTCCATGTGTAACACAGAGCTGCTTTGCAGTGTACCTTACACATTAGCCAAGCTCTTAAACCAATTGAAGAAAAAAAACCTCAGAAGCTTTTAAAATATGCAGTCTGGTGAGAGAAATGACGGATTTGCATACTTAGATTTAGAGAGCAGCTGGGAAGGTGAAACACCACCCCCCCTCCTCATCTCCCCCACACCCTGGCCCCTCCCCAGATTGGTGCAAAATCTTTCTTCTTCCCACGCAAATCAGATAGCAAATCCTGCTTTTTACCAAGCAGATTTTATACTACTTCCAAGTCCGTGACACATTAAGACTTAAAGCTGTCTTGGTATAGGAGCAAAGGAGCACTTGGTGTTGCCTTTTAATCTTAATAAGTGCATAAATGATGTTAATGAGAGGAAAAAAAAAAAGAAAAAAACAAAACAAAACAAAACAAAAAAAACCCCATTAGACCTGTCTCAAAGGAAGGGATTTGATCATAAATGCTTCGATTAGGTTATGCACCACACCCAAGTCAGAAAAGCAGATCTAGGTCAAGGGTGCTTCAGGAGAAGCTGCCTGCCTAGAAATAAAGAATATGAGCTGGGGCAAAGGGAGCTCTGCCCTCCGCAAAGCACCAGGTGCAGAGAGGTGGCATGTGGGGTGTACCCTGTCCAAAAGGGTCTGGCAGGGTCACCCTACAGCCGTTGACCATCTTTGTCTCCTCAGCTCTATTGTTTTTTCAATGTATTTGCAACCTGTACGTTCAGCAGGTCCAGCCAGGTGGCAGAGGAGTGTAGCTCAGGTGGATTCTCAGAGCTGTGGGGCTGCTCAGGGTTGTTACAGCCTACGAGTGTCTCAGAAACCTGACACTTGCCTTTGGGGACCATGAGAGCCAAGTGGGTGGAGGAATGAACTCTGTAGAAATAATCCTGGACGCGCCACTAAGTACATGCCTGCAGATACTACCTCACCTAAATAGGGCTGAGAATGCAGCCAACATTTTGTCTCTCTGAATCTCCATGTGTGGCTTTTGAAGAGTCCAAGGAGAGTCCAGAGCCAGAGGTGTTGTGACATCACTACCCCTTGCAGATGGGAAACCCTCAGTGCCCTGAAATAACCCAGCTCCACAGTCATTCACTTGCTATTTAAGCAGAAGACATAGAATTTGTTGAATTTTTTCAAGGTTGAATTTGGACTAATGATAATGTATGCATAAGTAGATACACATGTATATCAATGGTACATGTTGGCCCACTCGCTGCTGCTTCCTGCTAAGGAAATGGGAGGGCCCGTAGCTCCCTCCATTCAGCACACAGATGAGGAGGGATGTACATTACTCCGCAGGGTTTTGGTTAAATTCTGCTCCGGAGCAAAGTCCTGCAGCTCTCTGTAGTTGCTCTCAGGATGCCAAGACACACTGAAGAGCTTGCTCAGCTCACCCAGCTGGATCCAGTCTATGTTTTTTGGGAGTTTTAGCACATATGGGGGTCTGCAGAGCTAAACCCAGATCAGTAGCCAGTGTGATGTGTGGGGGACACACCACATTAGAAAGAGCTTTGGTTGGGGGTCACCAGAGAGGCCACAGGGGATAATGGCCCATGGAGTGCCCCACTCAGTAAGTCCCAGCCCAAGCATGCCAGCCATATCCTCAAGCCTCTCTCAGTTTAAGCAGAATTGAGAGAAACTTGCACACTTGATGGCTGCCAAAAACGTGAGGCAAAACATGCAAAGATAAGCCTGAATTTACATGATGGCAGAGCAGTGTTAGGGTATATGTGTAGCTAGTGAAGAAATACAATCCTCTAGACTGATCCCAAGAGCAGGAGTGTGGTTTCTGGAGTTTGAAGGACACACAACACTTCTCCATTTCTCATGTTTCTACATGGGTTCCTGACATCTAGCATACATTTGTTTGTTTGGTGGTGCCAAAATCAGCTAAAGGACAGATAATGGTTTCAGCATCCATTTTTGCTGCCCCTGATAGAGACGCATGGAAATTGAGTTAGGGTTTGTGATTTCCTGAGTAAGGTCTTAAATATGGTTTAAGAGTTACCCCTTCCCTGTAGGGAGCAATACGCGATTGCCACTAGAATTGTGAAATGAGATGTGGGGAAGAAGTTAGTTTCAATGCTGCTTTCTATAATAGGTCCCTAAAGATCTGTTCATGTATACAGCAAATACATTGAAAAAAGCCATTGAAAAGAAGAGTATGAAAAATACGTCAATGAAGCCCCAAAATAGGACAAGCAAGAATTGATTTGTGATCTGTCAGGATTAGGGGCCATTTAGTTGAAAAAAGAAATATGAAATAGTTGTCTTACAAAAGGAGATCAGCTAGCAGTGTATATATATCTATCCTATTCTGTCCAAGTCACTGCACACATTACTGCATTTTTTTTCCCTGTTTGGTTAGATTCTTTTGCATATTGATTTTTAAGATATGCATTTTTTTCTCTTTGTCACATTCATGCATGCATTTTTATGATGCTTAAATGTTATCTTTGAAGGTTTTCTTTCCCTTTCTCTTTAACGTGCTGTTCAGTTCTTAAGGGAATAGATATAAGCATTGTATTTTTATATCTGGAGTGATAAAATCTGCAGGAAGAAACCTTTACATCAAAGATACTCAGTTCCTTTTCTTCCTTGAATTTTCAAAACAGTGCCCCTTTGTGCCCTCTGACTCCGAAGCTCCCAGAGGTTTCTTGCATTGGTTATTTCTCATTACTGCTCTCCAAATTTCTCTGACTGTCATAGGCATCTCTGCGGTTGGTGCATTATCACTGGCATGGATGAACATTTCCAGAGTCCCATGTGGATTTGCGACTGTACCACAGCCAACTGAGTCATTCCCTCTATCCCAGTTTCCTTATCAATTGCTGCTTGCAGTTCAAGTTGTGCATCTATTTCAGACTCTCTCCATCTCATTGTCATTCAAAGCTGCAGGGAAATAATTTAAACCAGTATTTTCTTACACTCATATCCAAAAATTTGTTCCAAGTTATTACCATGCTGTAGATGAGATGATTATCCGTTTATTCTGCCATCTTTAATGAAATTAACTGTCTCAGCTTGCAAGGCTATCTGTGCTCTTAGAAATGTAAATCACTGACATGACTTACTTCCGTTTGGATACAACAAAATGTGGGAAAGTCTCTTAAGGCTTTCAAACAGGGGATCCATGAAAAATACAGCTACCTCACCTTGCACCTCAACTTGTTCACAGCAGGTTGCGCACTTCTGGGAAGGTCTGGCTGTTATGGTTGACAAAAGCACGTGACTTTGGATTTTCTACTAAAGATGGCTTTCAGCAAAGTGGAGATTGAATGAACTACATCTTCAAAGTGTATTTCTCACTACTGTCTGTAAGGAGCCCTATAGTGATTTACATTGTTTAGTGGTGGACTTGACAGTGCTGGGTTAACAGTTAAACTTTATGATCTTAAAGTCTTTTTCCAAGCTAAATGATTCTTTGACTCTGTGATTATTGGTGATGCAGTACATTTCCTTAGTTGCTTTATTGTGCAGAAAAACAAACCTTGCTGTTGTGTTCTTACTGTGTGCAGATGACCTTACAAATCCAGAAGTAATCTTACTAACATAGATTTTTCAGTCTGAGTTCTGTGGGCACAGCTGTGGACCTTTTCCAATCTAAAGAAGATAGAATTCTTGCTATTATCAATACAAAAATACCCTAAACTCTCAACTATGGCAATTAAGGAGCAAGAGAGTGTGGCAATATTACTGAAAGGCTTGTTGGAGGCCTTAAATAAGAGAGTCACTCAGACCCAACTGTAAATACAAGTCAGGAAGCTTGGGACAGACTCTCTGCTGTCCTGCAGCTTAGGTACTCATTTAAATCCCAGAGAAGTGAGATGCAAGGATTACCAACTCAGTGTGACTATTGTCCTGCCACAAATAGCTAGTAGTCTGCTAGGCAAGCTAAAATCTTGTCTACTGCATTGATCCCTGCAGTGCTATTGCTATTGCATTGGGTTTTGTCAGAAATGCAACCCCCTATCAGGCGAAGCTGTGGTGGAGGGTGGCATGGCAAAAAATTGCCCCAGATGCTGTCAGGTTGTAAGCACTTACAAGGGGAACATCAAAACATCAAATAAGAAGAAAAATGTTTTACTATACTTGTTCCATTTGATCTTTCCTCCAGTTACTCAAATAAAAGAATTGCAGCTCAACAGCCTCTTAATCTCAACACAGAACAGGTGCCAATAAAAGATAATTATTCCCAGTGTTTGGGCTAGGAAGCAGTGCTGAATATCACCAGAGGCATTTTTAGCACACACCAATGTTCACAAGATTATTTAAGCATATTGATTGAGGCTTGTACTGGGACTTCTGTGTTCAGAAATGGGATCTATGTGGTGGTACTTTGCTATTCAATAACAGGGTGGGGGATGTTGTGTTTTTTTGGTCTTTTAAAATAGATGTTTCACTGATTTGGTTTGATAATAAAAGACCTGCAGCTGAGCTGGACAAATTCCATCAGCAAAATAGCCCGTCAGGGATAGTATCCATCACCCATAGGTGAATATGAAAAGGCAGTGCAGGCTGATTTTTCAAATATTGGTTAGGCAAGTCATTGGCCAGCCCTGTAAAGAGTCTTCATGCTCTTCAGAGAAGTCAGGCTGTACGAAAGAGCTCAAAGCACTTGGAGGAATATACATCCTGTAATTCAAGAAGATGAGGGTGATGTAGCAGTCAGTAAAGATTGCACTGATAATCTAGTCTTATACAGACAAGTCAAACTCAGGCATGAGGTCATGCCTTAACATTTCACATTTCAGATCATAGAATCATAGAATCATTTAGATTGGAAAAAAACCTTTAAGGTCATAAAGTCCAATTATTGTCCCAGTGCTGCCAAAGCCATCACTAAACCATGTCCCTAAGCATGACATCTACACATCTTTTAAATACCTCTAGGGATGGTGACTCAGGTGCTTCCCTAGGCAGCCTGTTCCAATGCTTAACAACCTTTTCCATGAAGAAATTTTTCCTAATACTGAGCTTAAACTTCTTCTGTCACAATTTGCCTAGCTCTGTCACTGAAAAATCATGGAGGTTTGCTAGCACTTATCTGTCTCTTCACTTGCATCAGATTTTATGCTGATATCCAATATCAATGGTTTAGACTTGCATATATACAAGAAGGTGACAAGGGCAGCTGTTTTTATCTATAGTGTTCATAGCCACCTCACCATAAAGCAGACACCTACCTCTCCAAAATGACTCTCTATTCAGAACATCTTTTCTGCTTCCTTATCCTGTCTTGGCATCCCAGAAATTTACCTCTTTCCTCCACCTTTACTTTTTCCTCTAGCTTCAGACTCAGAGCTGTATTTTCATTTATTTTCTATCCCATTCTAGAAATTAGACTGTTAGAGAAAATACTCTGTTAAACCCAACAGTGTTTGTTCAGGCCCCTTCTTTAGGGATGTAGTAAGGTAAGCAGCTGGGGCTTGATGCAAATCTGATGTATTAATTCATCCCAGAAGAGACTGGAGAAGAGAACCTGGAGAAGGTAGGCGTGACTCCTGTCTTCACAATGAGGAATGGCCCCATGAGAATCAAAAGCAGTAGCACAAGGACCATCAAACTGTTAGTGAGGGGGAAAGCAGGCACTGCATCACTCTTCTTCCCCCACTCAAGTTGTGCCTTAAACATAGAATATTTCTGCCTGGTCAGCTGCCTGGTCTCTGGCCCCTCTACACACATTGGAGTAATTAAATCATCCATCAAGACACCATCCTTCATGCACAGTGGGATGGCTGCCTGCCTCCCTCCCTCATAATTGGCTTCCACAGTCCTTTTCAGCCAATTCAATGAAATATAAATAACATTTCAGAGTAAATGTTCACTCTCTTAAAATACCTTTCTGAAGTTTTTCTGCTCTTGCTCTGGATGCATAAAAAAGAGCTGTAATATATTTCAATGAGTTATTGAATCCTTTTTGAACCCTGATACATGGTCAGTACAAGGTTATTTAAATATGAAGGGTATAAGCAATAGGCTTAGGCAAAATCTACCCAATTATATTGTTTAGAAAATATGAGCAGGCAATCTTCTGCCTTGCAAATCTATCTGTCTTTCACAATAAAAGACTCCAAGCCTGGACCAACATACTTTTTCTGGACCACAATGTCCACAGCCATGAAAAAGTATAGTTCAGGCTTTCCCGTCCCTTTTTCTTTTCAAAATCTTTTAAAGTTAGTTTTTGTTTTTAAATTAAGCTGCTGGACACTACACCAGGAATTCTTTTTTCTTTGCCTATATACTGTAGAGTGAATGGTGTACAACTAAATGATTAAAAGAAAAAAGAGGACTCAGGAATGTTACCCATGGTTTTACTGAAGTGTGACACAGAAGTAGGATCTCCCCCATCTTCCTAGCTTAGAAAACAAATTAACACTGGAGTATTTGTGTATTTTTCCTCCTTGTAACTTTTTTGCCACCATTCGTCATTCAGCCTCACTGTTTGTGTATATTTACAGCTAGCAAAATAAATTTGCAACAAAGCTTGAGGGTGTTGAACAACCTCCAGTAAAACTCCTTCCCCTCACTGCAGTATTTTCTCAAAATGAAAATATCTGGGGAAACATCTTGTTCTAACACTATGCCCGGACCAAATTAGTTTCCCCCCTCCACAAACCACACCTCCTGAAGGAAAAGGTCACTCTTAATCTCTTCTGGAAGAATGAGTAAATGGAAATGCATTTTGGGGACCAAACAACAAACGCAGCTCTCTCAGTCTCACAAAACGTGGCAGACAGGCATCCCAGCACCAACCTCTCATTCCTCATTAGATCCCCATCACATACAATAAAGAATAGGTATGTTCTGGAGATCTCTGAATTTAACACAAGCAAGCAGTCACCTTCAGCAATAATCAGATGCCAAGAAATGATTTTCAGGAAGCAGAAGTGATAATAATTGTATATCTGAGTATGCCTGAATCTAGTCCATGCATACTGGAAACAGCTCTTTTTGCAGTCTCTCTGTGTGCTTTTCTCTGTACAACAGAGATGCTGCAGATCCCAAGCAAGGAGCCTGAATAATCTTGCCTCTGAGTGATACAGTCATAGTGGTGTTGGGAAAAGTCCGGATAAAAAAATAATGTGCAAGATAGGAAATTTCATTTTGTATTAGGAGCTGAAATGGTAGTAGACCAAAGTTTCTTTTGGGCTGGGGCAGAAGTGAGTCACAGTGTATAATGTCCAATTAGTGAGTCTGTGGTTAATACCAAGTGTTAGCCTCAGACCTTGAGCCAGGCTAATAAAGTAATTTTTGTAGCTCTCCATTGATCTGGGTATCTAGCTCTCAACAATGTTTTTCTTCTTCTCAACCCTTTCACCTTTTCACCCTCTGTAGCCAAATTCTTTGAATGCCCTCTGGAAAGGAAGTCCCCTGGCCCAAAACTCTGATGTGGAAATCATGAAAGCTGGTTAAGAAATTTTAATGATGCCACATTGCTTGTTTCTGGCATTTAGCAACAAGGAAGTAAGAAGAGGAAGAAAAGATAACAGAGGCATACTCCTGTCCAAAAGTAAGCATCTGGGTTTTGTTGTCTCAGTTTTGGATTCTCCATTTCCCCTGATAATAGATGGGTTTTGGTAAATGCTCAGCACCAACTTTCTGAAAATCAAATCCCAGTGAACCTTTTCAAGATGAGCAGCCAAGACCCAAAAACATCACTGTGGCAAAATTTGTATAGAGTTTAGAAAACTATTAGATGCCAATTAGGTAAAGTTATCCAAATTCCTTCCTCTTTTTTTTTTTTTTTTTTTTTTTTTAAAGAAAGAAACCATTAATTTTCCCTGAAGTTGATGTCATTTCTAGTCTTTCAAATCTAAAGAACACTTGCCATAGATGTATTTTGTGCATCATCCTATTTTAGGCAGCAATTCATGATGCAAAATTCATAATTCATGTGTCTAGATCATTCCTTTGCTTTTAATCCTATATCCAGTTTCTTTTCATGATTGGCAAAAATAACTACAGTCACTGCAGATGAAGCTAAGCTTTTAACTAAAACCCTCTGTCCATATTTATCTGGTGCCTGCTTGTGTTTTCAGAAAATGGACTTGAATTTTCTCCCACCAAGAGTGCCAACTGCTCCATGGGTGCCCAATTCCCAACTTTGCTAGTATGCAACACCTGGAATGGTATCCTTGGTGAACCCAGCATCTCTGAGGAGGATCCACCTCACTAAAGGGCTACCTGAGCACTGTGGGACTGTTTTCCTCAGAGGATGCCAAGCAATTCTAACAAGGATCCAAGAGGTAGGATGCTTTGTACCACAACAGCTCCTCCATGCTTAGCAGTAGCTCTCAGGAAAACACCAGGAGATGAAGTCAGAGGTGCATTCCCTTGCCCTAAAGATGTGAGCTGTGTGGGTGTGCCCTAGGCACTGCTGTTGAGCTGTCATTCAGGCTGTCTCAAAGCGGTTTTCATCCCCCACAGCAGAGGGTGAGAATACAGGCCATAGGAAAGCAGGCCGATGGTGTGAGAAAAGCTTATCTGATGTTGTGAGATTACAGGTAAAAGTGAATCAGTCCCTTCCTCTCACCAAGATAATGAAGGACACAGGCAAAAATGGGCTGTCTGAGATGGTATTTTGGGTTTGCTTATAGGAAGAACAGCCAGCATGATTTCCAGCTGTACGCCCCCAGAAAGATCTTGCAAATTTTAAAATAAAGGAATAGCTGGGATACCACGACCAAAGACTTTATTAAAATTTGACCTGCTAATTGACACTGCTTATGAAATCGGTATGTCATGGAATCTTTTCATTCTCACCTTAACTCTGTACTTTGCTCTTCTTGACATAGTGTGATCGCTCAGATGGTAACATTGGCCTCCAGGGAATGAGTGGTGAATCCTCTGCCTTTTCAGTGGTGCTTTCTGCCTTTCCACTTCAGCCATCTGGAAGCACACATGTTTAGAGCTTCCCCTCGCATTGTAACTCTCTCGTAAAGCATTTCTGAAAAAGAATAACCTCTCAGACAGAAGCTATATACTATATTTACCCAAATGCTTCATTTTCCTGGTACACAGATAGCTTAACCTTTCATCATTCCATAAAGCTGACCACTTCTGCTTGGTGCACTTAGGACACAGCACTGAGCAATTCTTCCATTACATAAATATTTGATTTTAGCATTTTTAAGAAGGACAGTGAGATAGGAAGAATTGTTGTCTGGGTTTTTTTTGTTTGTTTGTTTGTTTGTTTGTTTTTTCTCCAAAGGAAAATTCCACATGTATGGTGCATACACACAAATCAGATACATCCTGGCAGAAAAGACTCCTATCTGGAATGACATTTCTTCTATCACCTTTACGGTGAAAGGAAAAAAAAAGGAACCACATTCTTTTTTGCTTTGACTAAAGATAAATATCTCAGTGGGACAGGAGCTTATTGTAACAGTTTATTTTAAAATATTGCCTGATTGTTTGAGCACTTTTATTTCTTTGGTGATTCAGCTGTGAGTGGCAAAGGTGTTGTGAACCATTGAATGGCCTATCCATCACACGTACTGACCTCTCTGTTCAGGGACCACCAAATCTTGGCTGCAGGCTCCATTTTTGTGTCTGCTGCTTGGGCCCTCAGCTTCCCAGGTATAACTCCTTGATGTGGTACCACCTGAAAGAGAGGAATGAGACCATAATGTCAGCCTGCCCTTGAAGTGGGCATGCATGCAGTTGCTAGGACTGTTCCCAGGACAAGCTGTTTCCTGCAATAGAAGCAGGTTGGCCACTGCAGTGGAATTGAGGAGAGAGCAGACCAAGCTGAAAGAGCTGGTGGAGACCAGCTGAAGCCTTTGGCTAAAGATCACATTCCATTAGAAGGATGATTCATCCCCTGCCTCCTTGAGCAGCAAAATTCCCTGCTCCTCCTGACACCATTTTCTCCCCTCTTCTTCAAGATCATGCTGTCACACATGGATGAAACCAAGCATAGATGCATCCCTAGAAGGTGAATATTGGCTGTGTTGTGAGTCTGTAGCACCAATGAGCAACAAATGCCATGTCTTACCTACACTTGGGAAAAGCCAGCAGAGGTTTTCCAAATACTCTCACTGCTTATGTTTCAGCATAAAATACAGTAACTTCCCTCTACTGGGGATTTGGAAAGTGGTGCACCTCACCAAAGTCAGCTCTTGCCCTGCAGGATCAGATCCTAGACTGAGTATAAATCAGTCACAGGTGCTTGAATTAAGAGAATTAATTAATACGACATTCCCATCCCCTGGAGATTCAGACGACAATGAGGAAGGCATGGCACAGGCTGACCACAAACCACAATATATTAATCCTGCATTTGTCCCAAGTGTGACAGACTGCTGGGAGCTATTCTTTGTGCGCATATCAGGGGGATTGATGGGACCTTATTCTCAGCAAGGAATGGTTCATGCAAGAAATTAAATTTCCCAATGTCATGACTAAATCCCAGGATTCTCTTCCTGAGTTATTCAGCACCAGTTGCTCCAGTCTTGCACACCAGTTTTATCATCGTCACATCCACATGTCTTTCAGAGATGAATATTAAGTATCTTCATTGCAATGGTAGAATCTTACCTTACTAATGCAGTTCCTCTCTTGAAGATAAGCACATCTATCTCCCAAAAAGAGATAGTATGTGCTGGAAAAAGACATGGAGCATTACCAAACATCCCTGGGAGTCAGGGATGGCTGCCCACAGGAGTCTGTGGTAGGCTTCAGAAGCTGGAAAACTGTAAAGAAGGACAATGGAAATAGGCCTTCACTAGCATGTTCAAGATACTGCAAAATGCCTTTTTAATGCACTAATCCATCACCAAGAGAATTATGAATCCATTAATAAATGGGGAACACTTTAAAGTTCTCATCTCACCATACCATTCAATACTATTTCAATACATAGCATAAAAATGTGCTTCTAGAGTATTTTGGCTTCCCTGATTTCTTGCTAGTAAGACAGGGTGGTCTCAGTAGCACTAAGGTATTAATTGCCATCAGGAACTTGGCCAAACAAGCAATGACAGACATGCCTTCCCTCTCTTCACACTGTGGAAAGCTCAGCTTCAGCCCCATCCAGCAATGATGGGGTGTAAAGAGCCACCTTTAATCTCCTGGACCTGGCATGGGGTGTGAAGGGCTCACACACCATAGGGGTGCTGGCAACATCAGGAACTGCTTGCTGCCCCAAGATGACTTTCCTACACAGCTGTCCCACTTAGTAGCACCACTGGGAAATGATCAAGTGTCTGGAGATGTCTCCCAAGGAAGCTCTCAAGGAAGAATTTGCATGCTGGGCAGAGGATGCAACGTCATGGAGACTGGCTCCTCCGATGCATCCCTCCGGCAAGGCATCATGCCAAGATACCTGCCAGTGCCTCTGATTAGGGAGATCAGTTCTGAAAGGCTTGCAGAGGTGCTGTAGTAGCACCCCACTCAGTCCCTGCATCAAGGGTCTATCAAGACTCATCAAAATGTGAGAAGAAAGCAGTGTTCCCCCTGTACTTCTGCCTGCTTGACAGGCTTGCCTGTCATTGTATAAACCTCTAGGAAGCTACGTAGTGGAAAGCTCTAGAAAACTGCAGGTTACAATTCCTGGCAGTGCAGGCTATTGATGCTCATCCTGGGGTAGACAGGACGGCCTGCAGGGTGTTTGTGCCCGGGTCCAGGCTGAACACAGTGCTGCTGCTGGCTGTGTTCAATATCTTTGCTCTGCATAAACAAATTTATTAAATCCAAAAGACTTTTTTAAAATTTTTTTTTTCTTCCAGATTGGGTGATTTGAAGGAGTACTTGCCACTCACTTGAATAACCACTTTAATTCAAGAACGTGTCTTCAGAAGCCCACTGCTGAGTAGACTTCTCAATTCTGGAAATTTAAAATTGAACCAAACCAATGAAGGCAATTGCTAGTTGCTTTCCTGTTTTTTTTTCCGCTACAAAGACAGCTTCGATTCATGGTTGCAGCTAGTCCTGTGTATGCCACAATAGTCAGGGACCTGGACTGCTGTTTTCATATTAGAAATGTATTTAGGTGAAAATACTGCCATCCATTCTGTATGAATTGATGGAGCTGTTATGTGTACCTCTCTGCTGTGAATCATTTACAAGGTCAGGTGGGACAGTTTTCCTTAGGCCATTGCACATTTGGAGATGGAGGTTCTGGAACTGCACAAAGGCCAGAATTTCTGATCAAAGGAGGGTATCAAGAATGCTGAAGTTTGACTTCTTTCCTAGGGGGTTTTGGGGGTTGAGTTTTTCCCTTTCCTCTCTATGCAATTTTCCCCATTAGATGCTAAGAAAGCCCTGATGGCTAGGCCCTAGTACTGATAGGCTAGTGACAGGGAGAAAGGGGGGGAAGGTTGGGGGAAGGAGGGGGGAAGGGAGGGGGAAAACCGCGAGATCAGCAGCAAGTAAAGGGAGGGGGAGGCACTTGCTTGTCCCCGTTTGCTTGTGAAGTTGGAGGAGAACAGTCGATGCTGCTCCCCCCAACCCCTGCCATCCCAACGCCAGGAGCCACCTTTTCTGTTGTTGGATCCTCGCACGGCTGCCTTCTTGCTTCAGTGTATCTCTGAGCACCCTACTGAGCACCAGGACCAACACTGTGCACAAAAGTCTTTCCTCCATCCCTTTCCCATCTGGGACACTGCCACCATCACCCCCAGCCCTGCTTCAGCTGCGTGGGACCTGCCCCCACCACCGGTAACTGCAGCACAGGGAAAGGATGCCTGTGGCCAAAAAAAGGACTGGAACTGAGTTCTGTTTGTTGTTAATTTCATAGTTGTTGTTGTTTTGTTTGTCTGGTTAGATACATTAGAAAAGAACTGTTATTCCTATCCCCATATCTTTGCCTGAGAGCCCCTTAATTCCAAAATTATACTAATTCAGAGGGAGGGGTTTATTCTCTCCATTTCAAGGGAAGGCCCTGCTCTTCCCTAGCACATACCTGTCTTTTCAAACCTGGACAGGAGGGAAAAAAGGAAAAACTTCTAATAATAAGTGAAAAAAATTTTAACATTTTGTTTTGATTCCAACTTTTTATGGCATTTTAAATCTTAGAAATAAAAAAGGGTCTGAAAAACTAATTCTTTTCAGAATAATCATGACCCAGTTAGGACAATCCAAAACTAAGCTGAGCAGGAAATTTCAGTCACTTCAGCTTCTTAGTTTTCCTTTCTGAATTAGTGATTTAGCTAAATTCACACAGTTTTTGTGTGTGTGTTTTAAGTCTTTCGTCAGTGGTATTTTCCAAGAGAACCACTGCCACTTTCCTGGCCAGCTCAGCACTACCCCAGTGCTCCCCTTGCCCTTCTGCTGTGTGGAGCACCCACACTGGCACTGTGCTACTTCTTCATGTGGACTTAAGATGATGAAAACACAGTGATGCAGCTCACCCATCTAAAACAGAGCATTTCCACAAGGCATAATACCCGTGGTTCAAAATAATATTTAAAATCTAAAATAAGATTTGCTATCCTCACTTCATCTTTTGCCTGAGCATAGATGCAGGTATACAATATTTTTGGTGGGGAGCTGGCTGCTTATTCATGTTGCTCCAGCCTCCTCTCCTCACATCCTGTCCCATCCAGTCCCACAAATCTGTCACCTACCATCAGCTCTGATATTCTCCATCCCCTCTCACCTTGATGATGCCTCCTGGAGCATCCAACACTGCCAAGCTGTAAATGAGCTAATTTCAGGCATGTTTCCTGGGGAAAGGGAACTGAAGGACTTGCCCCCTTTGTGTGCACGTGTTAGTGTACGCACATCCACCTGCAAGCTGCCAGATTTGATGAGAAGCTGGAGGCTCAGAAGTGCTTTTATGAAGAGTTCTGTTGAGGACTTGGTGAAAGTCCTCACTGAAGGAAAAACTCCGGCTGGAAACATTATCAGAACATGGAGAAGCTACCCACACACCAGACCATTCTAATGCCTCAGTTTCCAGCAGACCTCAGACTGTGCTGGAATGAAGAGAACCAAGAGTGTGAGATGAAGGTTTATGCAAAAACCAGCTTGGCTGGATTGTACTTTGACTATTTCAGCTAAACAAAAGATTGGACACGAGTAAGGTATCACTGCATGCCCCCTGGATGGAGGACAGAAAGGGGCTTTGAGAAATGTCAGAGACTGACAGAGGGTATTGTGAGGAAAGGAACATGTGCAGGGGGACCTTTGTGGGTGGAAAACACCCGGAGTAATTCTACTGGTGTTCTTTAAATGTCATACTCTTGGCAAACAAACCTTTCACATGTTTCTCTGCTGCATCTCCAAGTCTTTTCAAATGCAGGCTTCTGCTGCTGATTGGGGGGGTGGGGAGGGGCGGGGGGAGTGAGAAGCTATGCCCTGGGAAAAGCTTATGGATGAGCCATTTTCCTCTGGGAAAGATGCAAGCAGTCAGCAGCTTTGCACAGTGTACTGTGCCCGCATCCTCACTGTCCTCATTTTAGGCATATATAGAAAACTTGTTTTGATGCCTGGCAGATTCCTACATGGCTGTTCCTGACTTCTTCAAAAACTACCCTGACAAGACAAACTCCCTTGTTGATTGGCAGAGAATAAAGTTCCACAGGCTCAGCCTCTCATATGCGCATGGCCTGCTGGTGGGACAGCAAAGATCTCCAGGGTGCCTTTGCCCCTTGGGGAACGTAGGTGGGAAGAAGATATTAAACCTGAGGCATTTCAAGAGAAGCCAAGAAGATACAGAGATACCTCATAAAAAATGCTGCCTCGTATTAAACAAAAGACAACCAGCCTCCCTCTCCCTCACAATAACCAAGAGAAATCCCAAAACATAATCAATTTAAGCTGAACACCATGTTGCTGACAAGATTAAAATAGACTCATGAAGTTTCATCAAGGGAAAAATTAACTGTAGCACTCAATCAGGCTGCAGAATCCTCTAATGACAACTGAAATTAAGTCATTCAAGACAGATCCTTAAATGTCACAGGAAAGAAAGGCTGCCCTTGGCTTCATCCTTTAGCAAAATTTTATTATCTCTTTTCTCTCTCCTCCTCTACATGCACTGCTGTCTTGTAGCCATACCTTCCCTGGGCTGAAACTATAGGCCAGCATTCTACTTGGAACACACAGCATTGGGTTTTCCAGCTTTGTTGGTGCCCCATAGGTCACATCTTATAGGAAACGTCTATGAACAAGAGGTAAATAGGATGAGAGAGGGTTTGGAAGAGCCTTCCAACATGAAGAGGCTTGTTTGGCTCTTTCAAGAGAGCATAATACCACAACAACTGCTGTTCTCCACATAGCATCTCCACTGAGATGCCTCCAATAAAATTGAGAAACTCTCTGTTAAAAAAACACATCAGTTCAGAAAACTCTTCTAATTCCAACACCATCCTCTCTACTTGGAGAGGGCTTATAAGGTGTTTACTTTGCTCTGTGTGTGTCCCTACAAGCTAAGCATCACTATACAGCTCTGCTCTTCAGTGACGTTCAAGGTCTCCCAGCAAGAAGCAAAAATAGAGTGTAAATATATGTCACTAAATGCGTTTGCAATGGGTCTCTTGTAGTTTTTAACCTTGCCCTCAGGAAGCTGCTGTAGGACTCCCTGACTCAGCACTTTGAAATCAACTTACTATCAAAATTCATGCCTCTCCCAATATCCATTTTGTCTAGTCTTGCCTGAAAAAACTTGTGCTTTTAATGCCACTCTCCTCTCAAGTTTCAGCCTGATTTCATTCAGAAAGGATTCCTGTTTCAATCCTTTAACTGCTGTTTTCAGTCCCAAAGATGCATGAAGCAGCTGGAGTGATGTTGAATAATCAGTCTCTTGCAGTGCTCAGAGGTACACAATCCAATTACACATCAGAGAGAAAAATCATTATTTGCATAGCCTCTGAGCTTGTAGCAAAATCTCTGCAACAGGTAAACTTGCCTTCTTGCTCACACAGGCCCTGATCTAGCTTGGTCCATGAGCACTCACCTAAATTTAGGTGCCTGTTTATCAAACTGAAATCATGTATCTTTTGCTGCATAGGTAAGTGCTTTGTTAATCAGAGAATTTGCTTAAGCTATGTGGGTGATTAATATACAAATATAATTATCATCTAGGGAGGGAGGGAGCACTGAACAAGTCTTATCCTGGTTTATCCAACTGTGGGGAGAGCAATGACAGGTCAGTCAGCAGTGTGACAAAAAAATCTGTCCTATGAATGTCTTCCAAAGTTTGCAGGGATTTTACCATTACCTCCCTGAGGGTGCTCTAAGGGGAAGGGCTGTCATACATGTAGTATTCCAGACAACTAAGATATGCCCAGGTTACTAAGGGTTTATTTATTTATTTATTTAACTCTGAAGAAGAATAGAGCAAGAAGGGAGCAAAATCTCACACTTACCCTATGCTCCTTAGATGAATGACTTTCACGTGACAGTGAAGCTAATTCCATTTACTTGTCAGTGAAGCAGCAAAAAAAAAGAGAAGGGGGGGGATAAGGCAGTACATGAGTATCCTCTTGCTTCCAACATCTTTCTTGCTGCTTATTGATCAGGATTAGTAGCTTGAATCACTACAGAGCTGGATGCATCAGAGGCACCTCTGATCACTGAGTCCAATGTAATGACAAATAACCAAAGAGCAGATGCATTCAGGGGCATTTCATGTCCATGCTCTTCTCTCCATCTTCTGAGAGGAGCATGTTTCTTTTCTTCTTTCATCCTTCCCTCTTTTGAGAGCTGGCCAGAGACTGTGGTATTGTAGCTGGTGGCCTACAGGGTAACTGAGAGTATGCAGGGCCCCCTTGCAGCTCAGCTGTCTGCCAGAGAAGACAGAGATTTGTTCTGGGCAGTTCCCATGCAGGCCTTCAAATTCTCAAGAGAAGCACCCTAGGCAAGAAAAATGCAATTCTGGGTAGGGCATGAAGACACAAGAGGATTTCACAAATGCACTGTCATTTTGCAACCCAAGAAAGTCAGCACCTACTTGCGTTTTGGTGTGAGGATGACATTTCTTCATCTAAGGTTTAATGAAAGAGTTCTCCTTACTGAAAAAAGAATTACTTCTGAAAAATGGTAATAAAAGTCCTGTTTCTCTGACACATAGCTTCCTTTGTACAGGATTACAGTAATTTTGCACTCATAAGCCGCACCTGGTTATAAGCCACACTTCCGGGTAGCCGGGAAGACCACAGAATTCGTCCATAAATAAGCCACACCGGGTGATAAGCCACTTTCTTTTTTTTTTTTTTTTTTTTTGTTAAATGCGAGGATCCATGTGCAACAAAGTAACAAATTAGTAACAAAATCGTGCGATCACGGGGTTTGCTGTCAGGTCCTCAATTTGCAAACAGTTTTCACAGACCGGCGAAGCATTTAAACACAGCCCCAGGCGCCTTCCCCATGCCGCAGGCCCCGGCACTCCCGCCCCCGGCACTGGCTGCCACAGCTCCCCACCTGCTTGGCAGCGGCGGCCCAA
>VRYO01000695.1:398680-438448 GCA_009812075.1 Sialia sialis | reverse complement strand
AAGAAATGTCAGTAGCAGTTCTTTTTCCTGCTGCATCTCCTTGAATGTGAAGATTTAAAAGCTTTTCTGGAACACAACAGCATGACCAAATGAATTTGCCATTTTCATTCTCTCTTTCTTTTTTTTTAAAGAATGGAAAGCAGCGAAATATTTCTTCATCATTTAACTTTTTTTTGTTTGAAATTTCATGACCAAGTGAACCTGTATGACAGCTCTACAAAATGAAGGCAGGATTCTTCTTTGCACCACAGCCTTTCAGGTTGCCGTAGGAGTGCTGCTAAAATAGCTGGAAGGGCTATTACGCCGACACATCTCTTGAGCCTCTTCTTTTGGCAGGACGGCGGACACAAATTTAGCATTCCTGCTCATTCCTCCCACACTGTGCAAAATCTATACAAACATCCAGTCAGGATGTTTTCCAAAGAGCTAGGCCATGTGGGGAGATGGGGATCCTGCAAAGTAGGACTGCAGGAAGCGATGAGATAGAGCCACAGAGCAGTGCTGTGGTATCCATCTGGCCCTGGACCTGGATCCTTCTGGTCAGGCTGCATCCACCCTGTGGGGTCCCAGGGCAGGACAGAGGGTAATGGGCTGTGTCACCTGCTTTGAAAGGAGAGAGCTCCCAGCCTCTCATGCTCAAGAGCCCCACGTTGCCTGAGTGGTGTTACTGTGCCTCAGTGTCATGTGGATGGGCATGAGTTGTTGGTAAAAACAGCGGGCTGGGTTATCAGCTCTCATCCCACCACCTCCCCTGGGTTCTTGGGATGGAATTAGGGGCACTCACCTTAGAGGAGGAGGCAGGTCAAACCTTTATCTCCTGCTCAAGTTGTCCCCTGGTGGAGGGCTTTTGTTTGTGCCTCTCTGATTATCAAGCAGATGTCTGCTTGCTAAGACCACAGCATTAGAGTACCACTGAGCTGGCAGTGTGATTGGCTCTTACAGCTTAGGAGTTTCTTAGGTGTTTCTTTTGCCAGAAAAGCAATACCCATCTGAAGTACCAAGTCTGAAATCTGTAAGCAAAAAGCAAATCCAGCTGAGTCAGGGCAATTAAAACAACTCAAGCTCTCCGTTCTGCTCCAAGCTTTATCTGCATTAAGTTAGGAGGCGGCATCATCATCATGTAAAGAAACATGTTCCTACCTCCATCCCTCGCCCCTGGGATCTCTTAAAAATCCCCTATGACAGACAGTGCCTTTGCTTCCACTGTTTCCTGACCATGGCTACCTTTGCTATAGTTTGACAAAGCTCTGAAGAATAAACCATCTCAAATTCACACAACTCATGTTGTACATCTCTGTTCTCATTAAGACTGAGCCTTTTTCTCAGGCCACACTTCACCATAACTTCCTCCTCCAAAGTTTAACTCACTCTCTTATTAACTTACTTTTCGTCCATTACCACCAAATCCAACTAATATCTTCTGTTACATTAAGGCATTCATAAAATACTGCAAGCACAGCTTCAGGAAGGCACCTTCCTTGGGACTTTGATGCTTGCATTCATACAATGTTCCCATTATCTTCCTTTTTGTTGCACCTCCAGGACATAATTTCTCTTCTCAACTGGTATGAGGCCAGTCAGGATGTTTTCCTCAGAGACATCTGGATGGAGAAAAGGTCACCTCAGTTAAGAATTTCTATGACTGTCAGAACTGGAATGACCTTCTGGGTTTCTCACTAGCATGAGTTCTGATAAAACCCCTTCATTGTCTTTTTCAGCTGGGTCTGAGCAGGACAGAAACTTACACCGATAAACATCTGCTTCAGCATGTGCAGTGGGAGGGAAAGAGCTGGCAGGTTCTTCTAGACTCAGAATTTTGCAGTTGAACTTCCTGAAATACCTAGAAAAACATGAGGATGAAGGTAATTCATCCTGCAAATCTCAAACCTTCCTAATACCAATCTGCTGCAGCCATAACCACTCTCAATGGAAAAAAATGGAAACACAGGAAAACAGCAAACACCAACAGCCTTGAACTGACCACGAGCCCATCTGTATGCTGGGATTTTGGGTTTCACAAGGGCCCTTCTCACAGGAAGGCTTATGTAACCATGGCAATATCTCTGGATGTATTTCATCCTTGTCACCACTAACAAACATGTAAGTTAAATCAGATGCAGATAAGAAAGGTCTTCCCACTCCTCTTTTTACTAAATAGTTCAGAATTGTTAAGAACCAGGAATAAAAGAAAACTTCAGAAGAAAAACAAAGTCCCAAGAATCATCACAACTCAGATTTTTATTCAACAGTGAAGTTGAAGGGAATGGTGTTTTTTCCCTTCAGGGCAAATTAAGTAAAAATATTGTTCCCCAAAAATACTCACAATGAAATTAGCTGTATTAAATATATTTGTTTGGCAAAATAAAATAAAAAAATTAGAACCTATACCAAAAAAAATCCCTTGCAAATTTCCAACACTGTAGCAATGACAATGATGTAAACTGGGATGTTTGGCAGTTGTAATTAATTTTTGAAAATTACTGTTAAACTTTGGACCAAGGAAATAAAAATCACTTCAAATAGCAACAAGCCAATTTCAGAGGGAACTGAGGCTAAGGGAATGCTACAGGAATGGGACACACTAGTGGCTTCATACAGGGTTTGTGTGAGTGATCTGCTAGTGTGGGGCTATTGTAAGAGCTGGGAGGAAAAGAAGTTAAAAGCTGTTGTAGCATTGCAGTGTATGGTACAGCAAAAACCTGCAGACTTTCCTCTGTGGGAGCCAATCAGTTGGGTGAATGCTGGAGGCAATAGTTGAGATGATGGTGTAGAGAATAATGACAGTGACAGATGGGAAGCACTGGGAAGCAGTTAACAAATTTCATCATCACATTGGATTCAGTGGTGAGAAGACTCTTGTAAGTGTCTGGGGAAATCTGCTTACAGTAGCTGCTTTTGCTCCCTACCTCCCTCCTTCCAGTTAAAGCCTCTGCCCTGCCAAGTGGGTTTCACAGGCATGCAGTTTGGTAACAATGTCCTTTAGTTAAGAATGTCTATTCCAGTATTAAAAACATAAAAAAGTCCTCAGGAGGGTGCTTCTTAATGGTAGTCTTTGCATTAAGCAAGACCAATGGCCTGCAATTACAAGTTAATTAAAGCAATGTGGATTTGGATGAGCAATGGGGAAGATGGGAATGGGGAAGAAAGGGATGCAAGGAACAGGGACGAATGCAAATGTTTCTACATTCCTCCCCAAAGCTGAAATCCAAGGTGCAAAAGTGGGTTTCCTTTTTAACTCACGCCTTTTTTTCTTTTTTTTTAATATCTCTCCAGTTATAATGTATTTCCAGTTTCAGATCAAGTTTCAGTGGCTGCCTTAGTTACAGTCATAAACAAAATCGTAGTTGCTGGGCTCCTTTGGGATAGGTGGGGGAGCATCTGGGATTTGTATATTCTCCAAGTCAAGGAGGCGTAGCTTTATCTCCATGCTGAGCAGCGTGTCTAGGTCATTCCGTGTTAGGTCACTCAACATATCCTTCCCAAGGAGGGCGTTCAAACCATCGGTCCATACACAATACTGCACAGGAAAAAGATAAGAACTATCATTAACAGACTTTCATACACAAACTCTTTGTCTGGTCTGGTCCTCTACAGTTACTGCTCCCATGGGGACTTAAAAGGGACCTAAAATCAAGTTGATGCATTTTATCAGCTCATATCACGAGGAAAGGCTTTCACTGAGCTGCTCAGAGAATAGAAAAAAATCCATCAAATGGGAAGAAATTACAGTGTTTAGTTGCTTGACAATTCAGCATCTCCTCCAAACTTCCTTTTAATTCCAAGAGAATTAAGTTAGGTGAACTAAATCCCACCCCCAAATCCTTCTTGACTCTTAATGTAAAAAATACTGCACTATCTGCTTTTATCATTGCTTTCCTATACATGAAATTGTTACCGATGATGGTCTCACATATCTATGCCTACTTTACCACTATTTTACACAAAATAACATGGTACTATTATTTCACAATAATAACATTGTGAAAACTACAGTTAGTCAATGCTATGTCCTTCATGAAAATTAAATGCCAAGCTGCTTGAGTGTAATACTAAATGCTGCAAATGCTGAACTGGCCTCTTAAAACCTTTTCCTTACTGTTAGATTTTTCCTAACAGGAGATGCCATCTTTCCCAACAGCTGACAGCTTGTGATAAACATGGGCTGAATAACCATTTAAAATCAGCAACAAATTCAAGGGAGATTGGTGATCTAGAGTCAACTTCTATTGAATAAGTCACTTTCATTTATTACTACATGCCATTTATTCAACTATGAACAGAAGTTCTCAAATGCTGTCATCTAAAAACAAAGATTTCCATAATGAACTTGTGTCCTAGTTTGCAGGAGAAAAATTAAATCAACTGTAACTGCATTTTTATTTTACAAATATTTCTGCTGGATTTCATGCCCAAAAAATGGCTTTTAAATTTAGCTGACCATTTGATACATGATGCCGCTGAGCTTAAACATAGCCATGGTTGATTTTATCCCACAGTAGAAATGAGGATTACTTTTAAGGAAGAACGAGAAGGCCCCCTCTTCATCCAGAAAAAGGGCATGTTTCAAAAATAGGATGGCTTAGCTCATTTTAGCATCTGAAGTGAAATCCAACCCACTCAAGTCAGTGACAAAACAGTAGCAGACAAAGCTTTTTCACCCAGGGCGTGGACAAGCCAAACTGCGGCTTTAATATGAGATCAGCTATACAGAAGTAGAGTTCAGGTTGTCCTGCTGACAAATACTAAATAAACAACTTAGCCTGCTTATTCTAGGCTGTCAAAGTGTGCCACTGAAGACTTTTAAAGCATGCAATTTTTTCGGAGTGAATGAGGAATATCAGGAAAAGAATGAAGCTATTCTAGAAAAAAATATTTTTGAACAGACTATAATTTTTTATGATTTACTTGAAATCTTTCTTTGGGAGGGTTTTCCCTGAATTCATTATGAAGAAAGGAACAGAAAAGCAAAAGACTCTGTTCAGGTTACAGTAGAGCAGAGAATCTTTTCAACACATGCATACCCTGACGTAAATGGGGAGAAATCTCAGAAAACAAGAAAGCAGAGGAGTAGGTCTCTCCTCTTCCAGATATAACTCAATCAGGCCCCACAGAAACCAAATTCTGGCCACAATTCTTATGAGTGCAATGGCCTGGAAAAGGGGCTTCCTCTCTAATCTCCATATTGGCAAATGCACCTAATTAAACTCCTACACATATTGAGTAGAGAGACATCCTAATGAGATGCTGGAAAAACAGAGGCATTAATTCTGAAGTGTTTTTTTTTAAATATGCAAAAGAGACTAAGAGCCACTGAAAAATTAATTTACAAGATTAATTTTCATAAAACTCCAATGAAACCTGATTATGGCTTCCCTCATCAGTTTCTCTGTCAAAAATCATGGATAAGATTAATCCACCTATTTTGCTGTGTAGTTGAAACTAGTTATTAGTATTTAAATGAAATAACAATACAATGGAGTGATCTCATTGTACTGAATCCTCTGGCTAGCAGTAAGCTCCAACAGATGGCTAATGGAATTGACAAACTTAAGTGTGCTAGAATAAGATCCAAATCTCAATGATACTGGTTCAGTAATGAGATTTTATTAAAGAATTACTTTGGGAGACAAGAACTAGAAAGGTTATACAGGCTTCATCCACCTGGATGCAGCCCTGAGCAACCTTGCCTGAGCTCATTGCTGACCTGCTTTGAGCAGGAGGTGGGGCTCAGGATACCTCTAGGGTTCCTTGCAGCCAGAATTATCCTATGAGCCTTGTTCAATTTTTATTTTTAAGACACACTCAACTTGCACATTTTAGCCTCACTTTACAATCACAAGGGCTGCAAAAGTACGTAAAAAGAGCCCTGCAAGTCTGACCTGAAATTGACATGTACCAACATCATTCCTGGTGCTTCACACAAAGCTTTCAGAATCTTGAGATGCCACCACCAAATCTCCCAAACTGACAATGCTGCTAAACTAGCACTTCTATCAACAGGCACCTCAACTACTTTGATGAAGAGTGTGGTGGTTTGTATAAATTTCCTGAAACAGTTCCCTGTCAGGACCTGGGCAGCCTCCTCTGGACCTGGCAAGGAGCAATGGCTGTCTGATTTTTTATACTGAAACATTGCTACACCAACGAGAAAGTTTATGTGCCTTTGTGAAACACACATGTAAAGACAAAAAAACCCTGGGAAGCTCTTTTATTTCTGACCTCTCAAAAATCTGGCTGGGGCCAGGCCACATGCGGCCCATGGGCCTGGCCAGGCCTGGGGCTAGGGCTGGGCTGGGGAGGGGAGACCCTTTGGCCTCTGGGATCCTGGCTGCTTCCCCATCGCCCCCCAGCGTGGCAGAAATGCTGCCACTACTAATACCCCAGGAGCAGTCGGGATGCCTACACGGCCTGGGGAAGAGAGAGCTGGGGCCCCCAGTAGGGGGAAGGGGGAGTCCTGCTTGGCTACTAAGATTCTAGCCCCATCCTGGTGTGGCCAGGGGGCCCGTGGCTTGTCTAAACATTTAGCTGTCATTAAAACCCTGCCCTGCTGCCAATCTGCGGGGGTGTCTGGGCGTCTGGGCCCGCCCTGCTGTGACGGTTGCATGGCCTGGAGGAGAGACAGCTGGGCCCGTCCCAGAAAGGTTGAACCCCTGCTATCTTGGCCACCAGTGCAGTTTGAAATACTCCACCCCCAACTGCTCCAGCCACTGCCTGGGCAAGATAGTAATGCTTTCACTGCCCAGAATGAGACTTGCAGACACTTTGTTCTCTCTCCTGAGTGCAAGAAAAGGGCTGAGATGAAGATACACACAGAAACAGCATGAAAACACTGAGATCAGACAAAAGGAAGAGGGCAAGGTCCCATATGGAAGGGATTGATGAAAATGCCTCCCTCTTGGACTGAAATTTCTTGTTTTTAAGCTGTGGAGAAGACACTTTTGTTTACCTGTAACTCATAAATGCATTATGAGATGGATGAAATGTTCTAACTGTACATATGAGCAGAGGCATTTGTGCTAAACTAAGCAGATGTTGAAATGGCTGTGATCCCATAAATTTGAATAGAGAGGAGAGAAGACCCCTGGTGATTTACCAAAATATGAGTATTGTTCTAATAACGATACTCAACTGTGACAGACAAAAGACTCTAACAATTTAAAGTTGGAGAGTGTATGTTTATTCAGCACTGGGCAGCAGCATGGGGTAGCCCCCTAATATGCACTGCAAAATTACAGGTGGTCACAGAGTCTATTAACTGACAAAAGGTTCAAAGAAATACATATTCCTAATACCAGCCCCTCCCATCCCCTGCTTCCTATGGTAATTAGCTTGAATAGCTATTAAGCATGCATAATTGGCTTATTAAATTAAGTCTGGGGTAATTTTTGTGGGGAGGGGTCTTAAAAAGAGGGAGTAAGGCACATCTTCCTCGCCCTGAACTCTTGACCTTTTCTATTAATTAAAATACAAATGAGTCTGGGGATAGTCCAATTTTTCAAAGAATGGGTTTCTGGTTGTAATTGTTTATGTTTCTTCCGGCCTGCTTACTAATTTCGTCTTTTCCTATTGTAAGAACAGCTGAGCAAACATTAGATGCCAGATAATCAGTTACAGTAATTTCACGCGTATAAGGCACACCTTTTTGACTGAAGTTTTGCGCCTACCCCGGAAGTGCAACTTATCACCCGGTGCACCTTATATATGGACAAATTCCGGAGAATTGCTAATCCGGAAGTGGGAGCTGCAAGAGCTGCGGTGAGAGACGGCAGGCGCAGGCAGAGTTGGGGGACGTGGCCCCAGTGGCATGCATGGAGCCAGGGCGGTGGCAGCACACACGGAGCTGGGGCAGCAGCGGCACACTTGGAGCCAGGGCGCCAGCAGCACGCGTGAAGCCGAGGCGGCATGGGGGAAGCCGGGAGGTGCAGCTCTGGCGGCTGGGTGGGGAAAACCGGGGGGGTGACAGCAGCAAGCAGGGAGCCAGCGGCACGTGCAAAGCCAGGGCAGCAGCGGCATGGGGGAAGCCAGGGGGCATGGCTCCGGTGGCTGGGCGGGAAGAGCCAGCAGTGGATCTCCACTTCCACAAAAAAAAAAAAAGGGTGTGCCTTATAGGCGGGTGCGCCTTATAGGCGGGTGCGCCTTATATATGGACTTCCTGGAAGTGCACCTTATAACCTGGTGCGCCTTATAAGTGAAAAATTACTGTATTTAAGTTTCAGATAACTACCTCAAGCCCAGTTTTCCTTCTAACTTCTAACTTTTAATTATTTTCAGCAAGGTCTATCTATCCATTTGCTTTTTAATTAATTATAGTAAATAACTAACTTTTAACTAAAATCCTAATTTTTCTAAGATTGGTGTTTCACTGTTGCCCCACAGGAAAGAGGAGAAGAAAGACCTCTATTTTCAAAGATGAAAATAGCTTTTGTTTGAACTGTTATAATCCTTAAAGTGTGCCCCATAAGTTGACATGGTCCTCAAGAACGATTGTGGGAAGACTGTAAGTCAAGGAAGGGATTTTTACACAGTGATCAGATTTCCATTCTCCCGGGAGGCTGATTCACTGTGACATCAAGGCCACGAGAAAACTGTTTTCTTGTGGAGAAAATCTCCATAGACTGAAAAGATGACTCCTCTCCCAAATAAATTGGTGCAAGACTATTTTTAGAGACTGATTGGTTTTCTGTACGTCGTTGGTGTGAAAGAAAGGAAGTTGCGGGGGAAGGAGAAGTGTTCTAAAACTTTTTTTCTGAGTTTTATTCTTTTTTTCTTATGGTTTCTAGTAAAAAAGCTTTTCTTTTACCTTTTAAAGTTTGGCCCTGTTCTACCTTCCTCTTAATCCTATCTCACAGCAGGAAATGAGTAAATAATTGTAGTGAGTGCACTCGTGTTTTGGCCAATGCTAAACCTGGGACAAAGAGTTACATGCTACTTGCCTTTTGTTGTGGGTGCTTCCTCTGAACACTTGTACTTTCTACTTTAATCACAACTCACTCTTCTGCAGGCCATGGAAAAATACAGAGGAAGTGAGATGTCCTTTGAAAAACTTTCACTTGGGAACTGTCAAGTGGCAGCACCAACTGTTGCCTCTGGCCAATTTTTTTACATATTAATTTTGTTTCAAAGTAGCTCCACAGTACCAAAAAGGGGAATGAAGACAAAAGGTGTGTTAACGCATTCATGAGCAATTGGGTTAGTGCATCTCACTGCTACTGCCTGTCACTGGGATGCAGTAGCAGCTTTTGAACATTTGGACCACTAAAATGCTCTTGTAGCTGTAGGCTATGTTTGAGATACAGTGGCTGAAAACATTGTTGGTTTTCATGACCATTTGTGCTTCTGAGCTGAAACAGTGGAATTCAGTTTCTGGAGAAATTACATCAGAAATCATCGAACTTGTGTTCAGTTCAGAGGATGAAGACAAGCTACAGCTCTAGTGGCACATTGTGCCTGGGATACTATTGGTCCGTTCTCTTATATGAAAACTGACCAGTCAATACTTACCTTGAAAATGACACTCAAATATTAATTAGCTCACACAGCAAAATTCTCTAGTGTCTAAAGTACAGTAGACCACAAGAAATCAGAAAATGGTGATCGAGGTCTGTAGAACTTCAAGGTTTGCCCAAGCTCTCTTATTTCTCTTTCTTATGGCTTGTATTTCAGGAGGGCTCAGAAATACTGGTCTGTAATTGGCCATTTCATGTGCTCTGTGATACAGGAATACAAAACATATTTCTTCTGTGGCTCAGATATGCAAGAAAATGGCAGAAGGTCTTGTTCCTATACTAATCCCTTGAATGTCAGTTTGCTTTGAGATACGACACTGATTTAGATGGACTACATCCTGGACCAAGATGCCCATTGTCCTGGTTTGTCTGGAACCAGGCAGAAACACCAATTTAGTGTAGTGGTTTAGAGTCACCAATTTCAATATACTAATTTTCTGCTGTGAGATAGGATTAGGAGCAAAAGCAAGGCAGGCCTAAAACTTAAAGGGTGTAAAGAAAACTTTCATTAACAACATAAAGAATAATAAAAATCAGAATAAAACCTTCAGACCACCCCTCCTCCCCTCTCCCACACCCTCTTCTCCTCAACGACAACATACAGAAACACTTCAGTCAGTTACCACTTTAAGAATAGTCCTTTTCAGTTCACTCTAGAAAGAGGAGTCTCCCTTTGTCAGGCTACAGGGACTTCTCCACAAGAGCGAAAAACCAGTTCTCTCGTTGCTTCACTTTTTACGAATAGCAGCTGCACAGGAATCTACAATTGTGAAACTTCTGCCATCTTTACAGCCTTCCCAGAGCTGTGCTTATGTGCTTATGTGCTTATGTCAAAATCATGGCATATTACTTTTAAGGATGAGCAAAAGTTTTCTTCATCTATCTCTCTCTGTTCATGCTTCATCTCTAGGAACAGAGATTTTCTTCAAAGGGTCTTCAACATGGATGCTTTTGCCCATGATCTGCAAGTTGAACACTTAACACCACCCCCCTTCTCTATGGTTTATAGGAATCTTTAGTATATTACATCCCCATAGCTTACAAAAGGATTTTCAGCCTAAATTCACATTGCCTCCTCATTCTCCTTCCATCTGGAATCTGACTCTTGCTTTACTGACTTTGGTGTCTTCTCTGTATTCTTTTTCCCTCTCACTCAAGGGAGGATTAAAGGTCTGCATGTCTTATTTGAGCATTGAAAGAGTTAAGATCTCACAGGGGGAATGGAGAGGCCCTGCTGGAGCTGTGCCAGCATCTCAGGAGACTCAGGTGCTGCTGAGAGGAACTGGCCCAAGCCAGAAACAGCAGCAGCTGCTCCGGAAAGGTGGTGGAGGGGAACGGCTGGGACCTCAGCAGCCTCCTTGAGCTCAGCTAGCACCCACTGCTCAGCTGGCCACCCTCCTCCCTGCTGGGACATCCCTGCTTCCCAGACAGAGAAAACTGTCCCTGCCCCTGCCAGGCCCACAGGTCATGCAGTGGAGCCAGGCCCGGGCCCTGTTACCTGCACTCCTGCCAGACAACACAAAGGCCATTCCCGGGGTTTGCTAGCTTCAAAATATGAATGCACAGAGGTGGACCAAATCCTCCATTGGTTTCCCAGGCTGTCAACAACCAAACCAACCTCCAGTTTGTCCCGTCAAGTCACAGAGGAAGTTCTCAGGGAGAAAACTTTCATGGATGCCCTCTTCTAAGTGCCAATTAATGCAAACCCATGACACTCATTCTTATGTTCTTACAAAGCCATCTGGTGCCTTAAAGAAACTAGGGTAACTTCAAATAAGTTTCTGTACTCTGATCATGACTTACCTCATGCTTGTCTGGAGCAATGAAATTCAACTGGCCGCTTGAGTCATACAATATAGAGAAAGCAAGCTCTAGCACCTCCTGGAACAATACAAAGAAACACATATTAATGCTGCATGAGACAGTTATTTGTACATTCAGGTCTATCTTTCTTTCCTATCCATTATTCCCCAAAACAAGTTGAAAAATAGTTTATAGTAGTCTCCTGTATGGCCAAAACTGCAGCAGTATCAGACCAAGAGACCATCACAGCAAGAATACCACCATGGTTGCTTCAGTCAAAACAAACTCACCCACCTCAGTGCTTACTGTGGCCCACTGGGTCATTACTTACTTTAGCATTTGAGTTTAAATTTGATCTAGGCAATGGTGAGGACTAAAATCAATATAATGAATAACAGTACATTTTCATGAAACTCTTCATGAAAACTCAGTGGATTTTTTTTCACTTTGTATAGATTAAACTCACAAAGTCCTGACAAGGTTTGACTCCTTGTGTTAAAATTTTTTTCAGGACAATTAATATCCTGTATACACTCATGTTCTTTACACTGCTGGAAATATATTGAATTATTCATTCTCAGGAGATTTTTGTAATTTTCTTGCCATCTGAACCAGAATCGCCAGCCTCAGTCAAACCTAACGATGCCAGTTACCTAAAGACCCAAAGGAATTTTGGGAAAAGAAAAAGCAATCATCTTTTTTATCCCCAAGCACCAAAGCTGGAATTGTACAAGGTGCCTAGGAGAATTCATAAAGAGCTGATCTTCCCATAAAGTCTCCTGGACTTGAATTCCCACAGGGAAACCCAGGCAATCTGAATAAATAATGAACTTTCAGTGGCCAGCAGTGAGTATGCAAAGATATCTTATATGTTGCCATATTATGGTTTCTGCCTGCATCACTACAAGTGCCATTACAAGGATCTCACAATCTGTAAGCTCGATGATATGGATATTTTAACTGTGTAGAAGAGACCCAGCTACAGACCAGAATGCTGACTTGTAACTATGACCTGTATCACATGTCCTGTTCTTTTTGCCTCTTGGCTTCCTCAGCCCTGTCATACTGACAGCTTTTGTTTGATTCTCAGCTGACAACAGTCCCTGTACTGCCAGTGGTGAAAGGAGAATGGTTTTCTAAATTAGTAAGTTTTAAGTTTTAAAATGGAAGAATTGACTGTGGGGACTGCAGCATAAACATTGTTCTAGATTTCTACTCCTGAGCTCCTGGTCTGAGACAGAAATAGATAGATTTCTCTAAGAGCTTTTTTGGTTTTGAAGTGGTATGATTAAGAGGAGCGTGTGAACCATAAAACTTGCAATCCTTAGGGATAATCTTGGATAATAAGAGATCAAGCTTCTCATGGGAAATGCTCTTGTTTTTATTGAGTTTAGTTTTTAGGTTTGACTTGATGTATTGCCAAGGCTACAGGAGACAAAGCTATGTTAAATCCTCATTGTGTTAAATCTCTGTGGAGTTTGCAAGGACAAACAGAGCTGGTGCACTCAGCAAACCAATGGCTCAGGGCTCACATGGCCCTTTTGTGTTGTAGGCATGTCTCAGCCACACCTTATAAGAATGATGTCCCTCATTACAGAAACAAATCTAGTCCGCCTACATGAATTTGGTGTTATCTCCTCACACAGTGTTATAAATTACTGACAGAATATGCCAAGTAATGCCACTGAGATTGGAGCTCTGAAAAAAGGCTTGTATTGTTATACTGTGATGTTCCTGAATTTCATAAAGGTCAACAATCCCAGAGGCCTGACCCCTGCAAAATCTCCTTTGAGAAACTCCAACAAATATAACTTCTTCTTCACCTCAAAAAGTGAAAAAGGAGGAAAAGAAATCTCTGCTTGGAAGAGTAATGTGTCAGGATGTCAAGGTTTGGTAATTTCCAGTCAGCCAGGGAATGAGAAAGGACTACATTAAGGGCACCAAGCTTCTTTTTCTGGGGAAAAGTGTTATTTTGCAGCCCTGGCTACAGCTCAGCTTCTTTGCTGACTGCACTGGACTCTAAAGGCTTGGGAAATAAAATTTCCAGGTGCCAGCATCTCTGTTGCCTTATGCACAGCAAACTGTCAAGGAAAATGGAAGCCAAAGGAGATGGAGTTGCCAACTGGCCCTCCACACTGACACCAGTCTCAGTGGTTGAGCTGGCTGACTTGTCAGGGACCCCCACCTGGTTTTGTTACACTCCCATCAATGACAAGGAGAAGCTGGCAATTCTTAAAGGAGAACTGGTCAGTCTATTTCAGCAGTGTGTATTTTTCTCTTATTTTTTCTGTTCTACTTCTCAACCTTTCTCATAGTAATTTTTCACTCAAACCTTTTACACTTGTTTCTCTATCCCTCTGGTCTTTTTTATTTCATATTCTCTCCAATCTTTTCTTTCCTTCCTTTTTTTTTTTCCTTTCCTTCTCCTGCACCGCAAACTGCTGAACTTACTCCCTTGGCACTCCTAGTTCCTACTACATGTCAGACCTCTGCCCTTCCTCAGATGCTTATCAAAGGTAACAGCACTGCAACCCACAACGTGCCTCTCTTCTGAGCTGCACTGAAAACAGAGAACAAGAGACACTGCAATGAAGGCCAGTACTTCCCACTCCTTGGATTCAGCTTTATGGGGGAAGCTGTTGTAGGTGGTATGAAGGGAAGGTTGCTCTCCCACGCTCAGAGAGTTTGCTCTCCCCCCATCTCCACTGGCTCCCAACAAAGGCCAGAAGACATGAACAGGCATTTTGGGTGCCAATGGCAAAGTGATCCCATGCAGCTGAAATGGACCTCACTACTCTCTGATTGCTCTGCCTTCAACACTCTCAAAACACTCATGTCTTTACTGAAGGCTGAGGCCTTGCTATATTAAGTTTGCTTGCCAGAGCCAGAAGATCTGCCCCAAAGAACTATCTAGCATGCAACAGCAGAACTTGTTCAACCAATATGAGAGAAGGGAGGGGAGGAGAGGGTCACAAATAGAATGCTCCAGCCAAGGATGCAGTCAGGCTACCTATGAATTCCTGATCTTCACATTCTCAGCCAGAAATTTTATACCAGTCCAAAGCATTTTACTTAAGAAAATGGGGCAATGCTGAGAGGTAAAGACAAACTGATCTGAAGCATTCCTATTAAGCATTAAATACCAGACACTACTGTTCTGCAACAATGACACATTTCCATCACTGCCATCAACTGCTTTCTATCTTTCCCTTTTGTGTGGACGTATAAGTGCTGAGACAAGGAAGAACTAAAATTTTTATATGCATCATATAATTGTCCCAACCAAATGTGTTGATGGTTCAGCTGTAACATGAGGTAGGAGATGTACGTAATCTGTTGTACTCATGTATGTGTGTTTGTGCCTTGATTCAGAAAATCAACAAGGGAAAATACTGCTGAGATTTTTTTTTTTCTCACTTGATATGACTTTTTCCTTTCCTACCATGTAAACCCAATGTTGAAAGGAAAGCAACTTCTCTGTAAGGCAAAAAAACCGCAAAAAATACTCGAGATGCTTTGTCTATCTGTACACAGCTAAGGAAAGAGAAATTGCAGCTGTGAAGGTGCAACTAGTTGTGTGATGTAGCTTTGACAGTGCCTTCTCGATTTTTACAGCTCCCACCAGAAATGCTTTTTCCAATTTTGTCTCAAGTGTTGAAACAGGAACTCTTCACTATTTTGATCATCAAAATCTCCTTCTGGTCTTACCCAAAATTTGTCAGTTTCAGGTAATTAGAAATTCTCATTCAAAACCTGTGATATGGCTCCCAGACCTCTCAAGGTGTTGTTCTAGGTCAGACTGAACACCATTAAAGACTCATTGCTTCTTGTAATGTGAGAGAGACAACCCAATAAAAAATACCATACAATATGGTATTCACCAGTAACGATGCCAGACGTTGCTAGTAACTCCATTTCTTCTTGATGTGGTGACAATTCTTACTAACAAAAACTCTGCAAGGTTCTGGCACTGCACTATTTTAGTACTACTGTCAGCTTACAGTTCTTGCTCTAAAACTCTGAAAGGTAGTATATATCTAATTTAGGCCAAATATTGTCTCCTACGCGTTTTTTCTAAAATGAACTGCATGTCCTTACACGCCTCCTTAATTGCCCATGATTTACCTTACAGCTTTTTGTTGGCAGTTATTTTTCTACCTGACTGCACTTGCAGGTATCATCAGCTGGACGTTAATTGCAATTTTGGCATGTGTTTACTGAATGTGGGTTCATCAGAGAACACAGCTGCAACTAACTAGTTATTTATCAGAGATAATACAGGAGTAGGCACCAACAACCATTGCTGCTTTTCTTTAGAGATAGAAAACATCACTACTAAAGACTATTCCAGTTGTGCCCCGGGCATATCACAAAGCACATCTCCCATGAAATATCAGCAAAGAAGGCTAAGCTGTCCCAATAAATAACACAAATGGTTTGAAGTGGAAACAAAAGGTGTACACACATGGAAATGTGGCAGGCTGGAATGAAAAATACCTGTGTTACTTCAGGGAAGATAAAGTTGACAAGCTTTCTATTCTGCACAGTAAGTGTTCATAACAGTTTGAGAACCATACCTTGTTTTGTTTAAGAGCTCCTTTCTCCTTCATGTGTGGGCAGTCTTTCCCAGTCACAACAGCTTTTATATCTGCCACTGGCACTGCATTAAAAAGAAAGAAAATCAAACCCCAGAAAATTAGTTAGAAGCAATGTATGTAAAAACTACAGAGTCTAAACAGAAGCAAGACTAATGTGTTAAAATTGCCATGTCCTTTGCCATTTCCAGCCTTTTGAAAGAAAGAACACTGGAAGAAAACAACTAACACAGGAACCAGTGAGTCTTGACAAAATTTCAGGCATCATGGATAAAAGTCTGAAAATGCTTTTCCTTGCCTATTTAGACTACCTTGGTTAAGAGTGTTTCATATAAATGCATACCTTTGTCTGGACAGTATGTATACTCATGGATCTCAAAACCATATTGTTTTCTTCCTTGTTAATGTAATGTGCCTGCTCTGTTGTTGCTCTTTCCTTGGCATCCAGGAAAAGTCTCTGCTGGAGAGAGGATGCTGGACAAGTTTAACCCTGCATTCAGTGCTGTTTTCCTTCTTTTAAAAGCCTGTAGGAGTTTTTTAAAAATAGTTTTCTATTTCACTCCCATCAGCAGTTTAGTTGCTTCCTGGTACTAGCAGGAATAAGGAATACTAAGGCATATAATGAGCCATTCCAATTGCTTTAAAATGTGAAGTGATCAGAAATGATGGGGGGGAAAGAAAGGTAAGAAAAAATACTGGAATATGCTGCCACTCAGAGTCACAGAGTGAGGTCACTAAAGAATAAAGATAAATTTCTCTGAGTTTCAAGCGGAAGTCAATTTTCCAAAGGTAATTACATCACGGAGAATCTATATGCTCTACAATACAAGTGACATTTTCTATGATCTATAAATAATCTATTATCTTTACAGCTGCAAAAAAGTATCTTTTATATAGAACAGGATAGTAATATGAAAACCTGCTACTGCCCAGTTGTTCAAAAACTCTAATGGAAGTAGTGAAGAGAATACTTTTCTACTGGGCACAGCACCACTATATATTTTATGACTGATTACCTTAGCACTACAGCCAAACAGATGGTATGGAATGTAAAAGACATTCTTAAAGTATTTGCTTTGCATGGAAAACTGAAAAGAAAGGAAATAATTTGGCTCTACACTACTCGACTTCTGCTTTCAGTCTCAGAATTTTAGGCTGTGGGCCTGCTGATTTTTTATGCCTCTGACAGTCCTATTTTGGAGAAGAGAAACTGTTTTTGAGAGGAGAGAGTGAGACCTTAAGAAAGGTCTTCTTAAGAAAAAAGAATCCCTGCCATTTCTTGAAGAGGCCCAGAAAAACAATTTCTCTATTTGTATAAGATAAGGTTTTCTGAGGTCAGACCTCTCAACCAAGAAGGCTTTTCTCTAGGTTTCACACACTTGATCTGTGTGATCTGGAATATAGTTACTGTGGGAGATCATAGACTGATGGGACATCCTGATCTTTATTTATCTGGAACCTGGCTTATGCCTTGCTTTAGAAAAATAGAATCAAAGACTTCAGGAGGTAGCAGAAGTTGACTACAAGATGCTAGACAGTGTGAGCAAAGATGTGATGTGCTCATAATAGACAAACCCTTGAGAAAGAGGGCAGCTTATTTTCTGTCTCAGGTGGAGTCTGCATGGCTTGTTAATTCTGCCAGCCTGAAGAGAGGGGTGACATTCACAGAAGTGAAAAGGTTAAAAACCCACACATTTATTTTTGGGGATAAAGACTAATTATTCAGGCTTGACAAGGAATATACTAAATGCTTGATGCTGCTTCTCTTGGTTCTGTTTTCCTACCCACCTACTCTCTTTTATCTGTGGACCTGGCTCCAAATGCTGAGAAGTTGATCACCATATTCAAACTTTAAGAATTCAAAAATCAATAATCTGTCCAGAGAAAACCAGAATATTTATGAAAAGTACTCTGTAAAATGCCCAAGCCAGTTTGGTCTGGTATATTTCAAACAATAGTGCCACTTTATAATCTTATGACTTGCAATATTCTGAACTTTGTTTAATGAAACTCCATCTAATGTGCTACCACTATGGTAAATCTTGTATCATTCATAGACTGAAAACCTGAGATACTGATGAAATAACCACCTCTTTCTGAAACTGCATTGGTATCCACTTTGCCAGCAGCCATGCTGAGGGAGCCAATGATTTCCAAAGTAGAAGCCTTCTGCCCCCATGGGATCCTGACATTCCTGAGTAGGCTCAAGAGCCTACAGAAAAAGCAATTGCCAGATAACCCTCACAGTCAGGGGCAGGGATTTGTACGTGGAAGTGTGCTTCAACCAAACAAATCTGGAAACTGCTGATCTTGTAGCTGTGCCTACTGTTCAACTGTGACTATTATTCTTCTGTCACTTTTGGCACTACTGTAACATTCTATGGCTATTTCTCTAATCATTGCCACAAAAACAGTCTTTTTCTGTGCCAATGCAGCAATGTGAGGCTCTGTCCTACATTCTGCCAAGACTGCAGTAAGATTGGGAAACATCCTTGAGGCAATCTGTAAGGCAAGGAAAACAAGAGAAAGTGACTGCAAACTGTCAGGGCTCCAGCATCACACAGGCTTTTCTTCTTTCCCTCTCAGACTGCATCTGGGAGCACTTGGATGTTTTAAAGGTGCTGCCTGGAGACAGGTTAGGGGAGGAAATTTCACATCATTCCCCAGTTTTTAGGCTGGAAAAATTTCTAACTTCTGAGAAATTAGTCTTTCTGCCATTCCATGAAAGAAGTGAAACTACTCGCTGAAATGCCTGTATAAGTGTTTCTAATTTGATAATGCCAAGGATTTTCAGAAAAGAACAAAAATATATTATTCCATATTCAATGCTGGATTTCTTGAAGTAACCTCCCAGTGACAGAACTATACTCATTATTTCCATTATCAGAAAAAAACTTCCCTGGATTACAGGTTAAGCCTCTACAACTCATGCTGAAATACAAAGGAGAAATCACTAGAGTATGATAGTTCTGAAGAACTGCAAAATTACTTTAAACCATAACAAAATTCCCAATAAATCCCCTGGTAGGAGCTGCCACAGTCCTCTACCAGTTGGCTACACAGAAACAGTGAGGTCCTCTCAATACTGTTCACAGTGACCTGTCACCTTTAAGTCCAATCTTGACAATAACTAAAAAAACCTCTGCCACATATTCCTCCTCTAGTCACTAGACTGCCTGTTTCCATGGACAGACAGTGCTTCTCAATATTTTTGTATTGCCCAAGTATTTTTGACATCTGCAGTTAGATGAGCAACAAAAATAAACTGTGTTCCTCCCTAGGAAAGACATAACGTTTCCAAGCTGCATGAAATTATAAACTCATTGAAAAGCTTAGCACAGTCCCCCCACACACTTGCCAAACTCAGGAGGGTGGTGGTTGAATGCAGGAGGAAACGTCCCCTGCTCTTTATTTTCATAAAGAAAGAACTTTATTTTCATAAAGAACTAGCATGAAAGAAGCAGAAGTGTATATCTGTGTGTATAACTTACATTTATCTTGCAAAGAATCATGAGGGACTTCTCCCTGTGGACTTTCTTCCAAGTCTCCATAGTGCAAGACCTTGTGATTAGGTGAAAGCCGACAATACCAAAATTTGTCTGTTGAAATAAACACATTAGGCAAGGTCACTGACATGTCTTCATCAGCCTTACCAACAGCAGAGGAGAATGCTTACTCAGACAAGGTGCTACAGAGAAAGGCTGTCTTTTCTTTCAGAAGAAGAAATGTGTGGGGTATATATAAGAAGGGTAGGGACTTTGATCAGTAATTTTACTTGGTTAAATGAAGCTGGTGTTAATCTACAGGGGTTTTGTTATTGACATAGTAACTGGCTCAAAAAAAAATACTAGTGAGAAAAAATTGACTTAGTTTTACTAGATATTATATACCCTCATGGCCAGAAGATTGGCAAAGTAACTACTTTAAATGGATAACTTTAATTTACCCATAAAAGATTCAGTTTTTAGCACTCACTTTGTGAAAATCAAGCCCTACCAGCTGTTTTGTATGAGACACCCAAAAATTGATAATTTTGAAATATCCCATACTTTAGGAAAATTATGACTCATGTCTTTTTTAATAGACATAAGAGAACACCCCTATATTTATGGAGAGACTGGACCTAATAAACATGCAAGGACTTAAAAAGCAGACGTTAAGTCTCTTGTCCTGGAGATAACTCAGTGCTTTGTCCACAAATATATGTGGGACCATGCACTTCACACTCCAGTTTACATTTTAGTCCTTCCTAAGAGGTGCACATTTACATCTCCTGACAACTTGGGCTTCACAGGATATAATTCCTCCTAACAACATTTGTTAAAATCTGCTCCTGTGAAGAACATCACCTGTGCGGAGCCAGGCCACCATGCTGACTAGTGTGCAAGGATGGTACTTGCCAATTCCCTTTCTGAAATGGGAAGAAAGAGGTTACCCTTCCTTGTCAGAGCATGTTCTATTTAATAAGCAGATCACATATTGTTAAGCTTTCAAAAATACAATCTTGTTACATCCAAAAAAACTCCAAAAGCTCAGAGCAAGGTTGCATATTAAAATGCCAGGGGATGGGGGCAGAGGGCTTTTCTGGCTTTGTGTTTCTATTGTATTGGCAGTGCTGATGCTGTGTCAAGAAGCAGCCTGAGGGAAAATTTAGAGGAAACATTAGCACTGACAGCCCTGCGGCGGGAGCCTCAGTTTGGATAAAACACTGGAGAAGCAGTAGAACCAGTACAGTAATTTCACTCGTACCAGGCATACCTTTTGACTGAAGTTTTGATCCGAACCCGGAAGTGTGCCTTATACACCGGTGCACCTTATATATGGACAAAGTGCGGAAAGTTGTCAGCCCAGAAGTGTGAGCTGTAAGAGCTGTGGCGAGAGCCGGCAGGCACGGGGAGAGCTGGGGGGTGTGGGGCTGGCGAGAGCGTACACAGGAGATGGAGTGGGGCTGGGTCAGTGCAGGGCACAGGGGATGGAGCAGGGCTGGGTCAGTGCAGAGCACACATAGGGGATGGAGCGGGGCTGGGTCAGTGCAGAGCACACACAGGGCGGGCGGGGAGAGCCAGGGGACGTGGCCCCGGCGGCTGGGCAGGTAGAGCCGGCAGCGGATCCTTGCTGAAAAAAGAATGTGCTCCTTATATTCCGGTGCGCCTTATATATGGACAAAATACGGGGACTTGCTGACAACCCGGAGGTAAGCCTTATACTCTGGTGCGCCTTATACGTGTGAAGTTACTGTATATTTGAGGTCATTTGGGGTATTAGCAGAGGAAGGGCTTCTTGGCTCTCTGAGTAAAACATTGCTTCCATTGGCCCAGCTGCTTCCTGGCTCCAGGCCCCTTGCCAGTCACTTACAATGCAACACAGTAAAACATAGGCAATTTAATGATAAACTTTCACACACCCTTTTAAAGTTCTTTGTCCCAGTGGATAAAAAGGTTGGGAGGAAAAACCCTACACCTTTCAAACTACTTTCTAAGTGTGCAGCCCCTTCTACAGAAAGGTTTCAAAAAACCTTACAAACCTCTGACAAAGGCTTAAATAGGAGAGATTCTGGTTATCAACTTCACAGACATGCAAAACACTGGAAGATTTATGGTAGAGAGCCTGAGATTATGCTCCTGTGATGCATACAAGAAGAGCTGCTGAAATATAAGCATCCCTGGACTGTAAGCAGAACATACAGTGTGGCACAGTGTGGGCTTGAGAAGCAAACCCCACTTGTAAAACTTTTTCAGGGAATTGAAACTAGAGTGAGTAGGAGCTCTCATTCACTAGACTCTTATCTGAAGAGCACACACACAAGCAACTTGTTAGGCAGTTTGTGTATCTCAGAAGAATATATGTGAAAATTTTCTAGATTCATACCTTTTACAGGGAACTCTACCAGAACCATAGCAGCGCCTGATACTTAAAGAATACATGCCATGGAATCTGATGGTTGACCATTATGCCTAAAGAAAAGCCTCCAATAACTGCAGCAGGAGGCTTTCATACCTAGCTTTAACTGCAACCTCATTGTTGGGCTATACAAAGTAATGCAACTTTCCAACTCTAAAATTAAATAGTAATATTTTCTTAATAAAAACCAATGTGGTTTTACTACATTCTCAGTGACCTGGGCAAAAAGTTGTTCTATGGATCATGCATTATTACTACGCATTCCTTTCAAATTATCACACATGGGGTTGCTGTTAGCAAGGGTTTGGCTCTTTTATCTCCTAGGGGTTAGTATTTTGGTAACCTTGGTTCCTTTAATGCCATGCTTCAACAATAAAAGAGGGGAACACCCCTCCATAAAAATATTTTGTTTTGGGAATGGGTGGATTAATGGGGAGAAACCCAAGCTCTGAATATTTGAGGAGTCTTTTCAGCAATTCCTCATAATCTGAGGTTAATTAAAAACTAATGGCCATAGACTGTAGCTTTAAGAATATCCAGTACAACTCTCCTGTGGGCTCACTAATAGCTTTGCTCTGCCACAGCCTTGCTGTCTAGGGGAAAGCCCTTAAATGAAAGCTACAACTGGAACTAACAAGGTTTCCTCAACAACAGCCACTAAATGACTGCACCAATCAGGCTGAGGAGGGTGATAGCATGTTGCTAGGAGAAGGGACTCTTGTTTCTACAGCTACCACAGCCTTACCCATCCTGGTTTTTGCTTCAGCTGTACATGATGCAACAAACAGCATACAGAAAATATCCCACTCACATGAGGTTTCAGTGCCTTGGAGGAGAACAGTTTGAAACCGGATGCAGCTATTTTACTTAGTGTAAGTGCTGAACACAACTATATTGGAAAAGTAGTGTATAGTATGATCCTGCAGTCAAAACAAAAATTGTATGAAATTGCTTCTACCAAGAAAAAGGGTGAAGAAGTATTAATTGCAGAACAGTACATACGAAGTAGACAGCATTTACTTTGAGCTCTAAATTGATAAATAAAAAAAATAAGCAGAAGAAAATGCTCTTTTCTACTATGACTCAAAAGTGGTGCTTATAAAACAAAGATAAACTACTATCCAAACCCTCCAAAACACTTAAACCAAGGTCTGCAGAGTTGAAGTGTTATAAAAGGCTTAAAAGATGAGACAGACCTTCCCTATTAGTCCCTGTACTCCACATCTGGCAGAGCCATGTGCATGTGCTCAGATGGAACAGGGCAACTGTGTGTTCAGGAAGGAATGGGGTTTGTTTTGGTTTTAGGCCCAGGCTTAAGAATTTTCCCCAAAGGCTTCCCTTCTGTGGCTTGTTTTGTATGCAGTGTTACTACATCTACCTACTGCTCACAGCAAGAAGCTGTAGGGAGGGCAGTCACTAACCACAGTCTTTAGAGATGATGCGGACTTGATATTTCATCATAATTTTCAGACACTACATTAGTTACACATTCTGGTAACTCCTTACATCTTTCAGCTCACTGACCACTGATGCAATCATTTTGGGGTGCTAGAAATTCTTCTTTGGGAAACAGAATTAGTCATTCTGGTTTTTAATCTGAAAACTTTCCAAGCAAATTGTTCTGATTTTTGCTGGAGCAGCCAGGGGGTTAAAAACATCATAGCACATTGTTGAAAATTATAGATGAGGTTTAAAAAAATCCCAAATAACAAAATCAGCTACAATTTGGCTACAGAAATAATATTCAAATTGTGAACAAATAGCAGAGCACAGAACATTTTGCTGATGGGCTACAGAGTGCCTGGCATTCACACAGTGTGTTTCCAAGTATATTAATGGCCAGTGACTCATATGCTCAATACTATTCCAGGTAAAGGGCTGCTGTGGTTAGTGCAGAAATGGTCTGTTGTTAGAATCTGGGGAGCAAATAGCTCAGATATGCATGGACAGAATTTTAAGATTATACATTTTTTCCCAAGATATGTTCGAGGTTACTGTAGAAGTGTTTTGTTCAAAGAAAAACATCCTCACATCCTAACCCTAACCCTAACCCAAACCCTAACCCTAACCCTAACCCTAACCCTAACCCTAACCCTAACCCTAACCCTAACCCTAACCCTAACCCTAACCCTAAAAAAAATATTTTCCCCGCCACCTCACAGATTTAGCAACAGGAACATACTTTTAAATATATCTGTCAAAACATGTATTTGTGCAGATTTTGTCTCTATATATGCATGTGGGCATGCATATTTTTTCTTTCTCTCTCTACTGAAATTGTATTGACATTTTCACTACAACTGGTCTTAACTGCCTAGATCAAACCAGGAAGCTTTCCAAATAACTGGCAAATAATTGACCTGTGGCATTGCTGGAAGCACATTTGGTAAACTGGCTCATCTCAGTGAGTCATGTGCTCAGAGAATATTAGGTATTTTGTGGTATTATGGAGACTAGGATGAAGTAGCAGTAGAAAAGAGCATTGCAGAAAACAGTCAAAGTGCGTGTTGTTGTTCAGAATTGTGAGTTACTTATCCTAGTAAGAGATGGAAAACCTGCCTTCACTTGATCTTTTGTTTCAAGTTAAGCTTTCTCTTTCCAGGTTACTTTCATGGTACCTTGTGTTTTTAATTCAATGATGTGTATCACCAGGGTTTCCCTTCCTTCCAAAGATTACTATTTGAGAAACCTCATGTTGGCTGCAATGCCACTTCAATAACATGCAATTTCTCTGCAATCTTTATAAAGGTAGAAAGGGAATTTATTTTCAAGAGTACACCCAGTAACATATACTACATATGTATTGGATGACAGCATTAGAAGTATCTGTTATCCTCAATAAAATGCCTTTATCTACTACTTATCTCTACTGGAAATAATAACTACTGGGGGTGTAGAGTGCTTGGCACTTGCCTAGTCTTCTCCCTTTTCTTTTAGGAATTATTTATGGAAGGAGAAAGTGGCCAGAAGAGGTCTGTTAGTCAGCAGATGTTCATGGTCCAGGAACAAAGTGAGGATTTGCAGAGCATGATAATCTGCTGTTGAACAGTGATGAGAAAGGTTAGATTTTACTGTTTCGTTCCCAAATTATTAAGATACTTAACAAAAACCCAGGAATTAGTGCTGCAGTTCTCCTATGAAAACCTTGCAAGGGGCAGGCCATGTATTTTTCAGAAGTGCTAAGGATCCTGCTGGGCCAACAATGATATTTCTGAGTTTCAGCTACAGAGAGATCCTGCTATGATAATCCTGTACTGAAACACAAAAAGCAGAGATCTGAATGTAGATAACTCATGGCTTAATTTCAGCATCCCCCCCAGTGAATCACCTGTTGGATTGGAGGCTTTCCAATGCTAAGTCTATATGAAAGTGTTCAATCTCTTCTCAAAAGTCCATGGGAGGCTGTAAAACTCCCTTCTCATTTTTTTGTAAGTCAATTTTTTCAACTTATTGTGACTAACCATGCGTGTCCTACCACATGTTCAAACAACAGTCTTAACAGAAGTTTTCTCTGTAGTTTTTATCATGGGTTAATTATTTTTAAATGGGCAATTTAATGCTTTCAGCTTCTGTGTAGGGCACATGCAGGTTCTTCTTGTACAAATCTGCAGATTTGTGACATTTGTTCCAGGATTGTCTTAAAGGGAGAAAATAATCACAGCAAAGGCAAAAAAAAGTGTAACACTGACCTGATCATGCTACTCTTACAAGTAGGTTGCCACATAAAGGCAAATCGTAATGTCTCAGAGCAGTACTCATTTCTGTTTCTGTTTCAGTTCCATGTCAACCTGGATGGACCACGGCCTTTTTTGAGCCTTGATAATGGTCCATGACAAGTGGGTTCAGTTGGAGCACCAGGCAAGTGACAAAGGCTCCCGACTCTCCTGAGGCAGCACCGGTCACTTGTACAAGGAGCTAGGTTGCAACAGAGGAGATGAGGGTGTGGGACAAAGCTAACAGAAAACACACTCAGAATCTAGGACTTCTGCTATTTTTATCAAAACATTCAGAGGATTTATCTGAAAGACAGACTGCAATAATTTAGCATCACTAGCTAAACCTCATATCCTCCATTCATTTTACTTCATCTTCTAATTCTTGACATCACAACAGCCCTGGTTTTACAGTTTATGCTGCCTCGGGGAACAGGAGGCCCTGAAGGATAAATGCTGATTTCAAGAGAGCTTCTTCCACTCCCTGTTATCTGCCAATATTTGCTGCTTGGACTGTCCCAGACACTGCACATACCTAAAAAGATCCCGATTGAATGGCTTATATGCCAAGCATGCTTCATTAAATCACACACTGTCCTGTCACAGAATCACAGAGTACGCTGAGTTGTTAAAAGAGATCCACAAGGTTAATGGAGTCCAACTCCTGGCCCTGCACAGGACCATCTCCAAATGTTACAACCATGTGCCTGGGAGCACTGTCCAGCTTCTTGAAGCTGTGACCACTTCCCTGGAAAGCCTGTTCCAACGCCTGACCCCACTCCGGGTGAAAAACCTTTTTCTAATATCCAACCAAAACCTCCTCTGAACTCAGCTTCATTCCATTCCTTCAGGTCCTGTCATTGCGCATCACAGAGAAGAGATCAGTGGCTGCCCCTCCTCTTATTCTCTTGAGGAAATTGCAGACTGCAATGAAGTCTCCCCTCAGTCTCTTCTTCTCCAGGCTGAACAGACCAAGTGACCTCAGTTTTTAGCTTCAACTGTACTCTTAAGAGTGAATTTATACTATCTAAGGCTCTTGATCCTATAAATCATGAACTAATAATTTTAGATAAAATAAACAGTCTATTTTCCTCTTGGAGATCTGCAAAAATAAGAAATCAAATCCTGCTTCTTCTCTTGAAATTGAATCATTTGGATTAAGGTTTTGAGAGGAATGAATAAACAACCCTCACTACTGGTAGCCAAACTACACATTATTTTATCTACTTTCACTCCATGAGTATGCTGATGAAGGAGAAACGTGTATCATGCCTCTCTATCCAGTCTGTACAGAAATACACTGTGGAATATTGACTAGCTTTTTGTGCAGTGGGCTTCATAAGTGTTTGTATGCATGACAGGTTATAAATAACCTCCCTACATTAAGGAAAACTGCCTCCTTGTTTTTAAGGAAGGAGGCATTGTAGGGATACTTCTCTCTGTGAAGAATGCACTTTTCCCCAGTTAATCTGAAGGTCTCAAATATTGATCTTTGTCAGTTCTTACCCTTAGCTTTTGTAACTTTCTAATTTGTTCTGTATTTACAAAGGAAAATAAACAGGAATCTGAATCCTCACAAAATGAGGAGTTTAAAGGGAAATTATTAGATATGATTTCTAATAAATCTGCTGAACTTACACTAGGTTCCTATTACATTATCAGGAGAAAGAAGTGTGCTGATCTGAGGGGAAAAGAACCATAGGGAGTTTTATTGTATAGAATGAGCAATGACTCATAGAATTGGGAGAATAATCTTCTCATATCAATCAAGTATTCATATGAAGGTACACAAATTACTGATGTAAGTGTTTTCAAAAAGCATGTTTAAACACCATAATATAATTATACAGCAATATAACACTTAACCAAAGGACTTGTTGCATACATAAAGGTGATCAAAGAGATTCAAATTCAAGTTTCATGTGCTATTTCTGCAAAGACATTGTTTTGAGATGAACAAGAAGTCTAGACATTCAGGCAGAAATCAAAATACTCATTTCAGAGTGAGAGGCTGCTGTTTGAGATTTTGTCAAAGCCTGAACTTGTTCCAGATAATTTGTGTGATAAGGCTGAAACCAGTTTCAGGGAAACAGGAAATCCTAAAAATCTTTAACTTGGAGATGATTTCAGATGCCTCCTGGTGAAAGCAGTCAAGACAGCACTACAACCAAAGATCCTGCCAGTGAAAACAGTATTCCTCAGCTCAACTTTCAGACCAAAGTGACAATGCAAAACCAGACTAAGGAGTCTGAGCTGTACCTTGCCGACGCCGACTGTTGAGTTTCCTAAAGCACGTGCCCTCCACAAGTCGATTGAGACGTTGCTGCTTGATCAGTTCTAAGATCTCCGGCTGAATCTTTTCCTTTAGTTCCCTTGGGAGAGAAAGTAGGCACTTGTCAAATTCAATCAAAGACCATCCTCCTTCCTCTGAAACAGTCTCACCAGGTGTTTCTGCAAGGTGTTTGAAGAGGACATCCATCACAGACAAGCCCAGGTAAGAATCTAGTCTGTCCCAGAAAAAAATAACCTTTTTCTTTTAACAAAGAATGGGAGTCAGGAAATTTTATAGTAGACATCTCCCTGCTACAACATCAGTGTATGACTCAGGCAAGTTGCTTATTTTTGTATTACTTTACTAATTCTAAAAATAACACTTGCTATAATGTATCAACAAGATTTTTCCACAGCAAATAATGCTCTTTCATCATAGGAGCTCTGTGAAGCTTATTTGAGGGTCTGTCACCTTTTGTGGCATGATCCTATGCCGATATACTTCTCTAGCACTATTATGTAGGGCAACACAAGAAGGCTAGAACATTTTGAAACAATAACAAGCAGAAAGCAATGCCAATGAGCAAAACTAATGATCAGTGCTATATTCTATTTCTTAATTTCATTTAATTTGATTACTTTATTATTACCAGAATTTATGGAAGACTACCTCATGACTAGGGATCATCCAAGGATGCAAATTCACCTTTGCTCAGGAGTGCAGAGACCCACAATACATCTAGAAATAATCTTATATAAGCTTCAGAAAATCCATTTTCTCCATCTTACTTTGATAAGAATTCAACATGTCCAGAACTAGGCAGAAAACATATGCACATAATATTTAAAGTTTCATTTCATACATCATCACATAAATTCACCGATGTCTGAATTGATCAGCTATATCCTCACTTAGATTAATTAAGAATATATAAAACGTTAAAACATCAACTCAACAGCAAACCTAGTAAGATTAAAAAAAATAAGTGAACGTGTAGAGGATTTTTAAAATATGAAGTTTGTCAGAACCATAATTTTGCCTTGCTCAGCAAATTGGGTAATGCCAAAGATCATTCAGTCTGGCAGTATGTTCCAGCAATCATCATCAAAAGGAAGCTAAGCTATGGTATCTCACAGAGACAACAAAAAATTTTCTCTTCTTGAAAACTTAGGAAGCCCATTCTCTAATGATTTCCACACCTTTGATATGCCAGACCCCCACCAAAATCACTGCAAATCCTTTGCTACAAAAATTAGGCCTTTAAAATAAAATGTCCTCTTTTCCCTAGGTGTCAACAAAATGATTGGATGCATAACTCACTGCATATTTACAAACTGTGAAAATCTAGCTGGTTAAGGAAGCATTGTAACTACAGAAACAGGCCATCTTTTGGAAATGTGTTATTAGTCCTTTAGGACTTTAATTTTTGAGCACTGTTGGTTTCTCATTGGGATCTAAGATATAAATATGTTGAATGGTTAAACACAGTGATTAAAATAATTTTTTGCTTGAATAAATGTTTTGCCTTTACTGAGCTGTTGAGCTTCCCTATTCCTCAGGTAAAAAGAACAGGGGCTGAGGATAACAGTGTTAAAACACAAGTGTGGATTACTCAGCAGTCCAGGCTGCTGACAAAATCTCCAGCTGGACTAATTTCAAACTTTCAAGAGTGGTATAAACATCAGTTTGATATTTAATAGTTTAGAAACTGGACATACATTTTTCTGTCACAGTCATGAAACTCAGTGTGCTACTGTCTTCTGTTTGATGGTCCTTGAACTTGATCACACAGAGGTATTGGAGACAGCTCATTATTCCACAGAGAAAATCTCTGGTAACTTTGGACTTAGTGAAAACCTGTAAGACCATCAAAGCCCTTGCCATGTTGATTTTCTCCACTTACTGTCCTCAGCAGCTCATGCCAACACATGGTTACTCTGACTTGTATAGTTCTCAGCCATTTTTCTGAAATCGTGACTCCAGATATTTTTTTGCAAGGTGATCCTGCCACTTAGTGCTCCTCATTGTAAAGGTTTATCTTGCACCATTTTGAGGTGAGAGAAATGGGTTAGAACAGTCATACCACAGTATGCAAACAAAAGATGTGTTTCTCTGAAACTCTGTATTTCCTTCTGAAAGCTGTCTGAAGGCAATAGAATTCTGTTCCTCACAATCAGTGTTTAAAGATAGAAGGGTTAGGGAAAAAATCTTCATTCAAGAACTGTGTCCTCCTGCCTTATTTTAAAATCCATCAGGAACAATGAATTAAAGGAAGATCATAAATGCAAATACATTTTGTGAATGTTTATTTCTTTATTGTCCCTCAGATGACATTTGCTTAACACTTTGTGCTTTGTGAAGAGTGAGAACAGACTAAGTCTAAGGAGACAGTGACTTTAAAAACTGCTATTAGTTTCCTACTGTGTTTCTGTCCCATAAGAATATAAAAAGTTAGTGTGCTGGTGAGACAGAAGTGTTGAGGGAAACACACATTAATATATATGATTGCTGATTTTGTGATCTCACTGGTCTTAACATTGGAGGCAATACTAACAGCAGTTACTTGTCTTTAAAATATCTGAAAATCATTAGAAATTATTTTCAAGTTTTTTACATCTCACAAATTCTTCTTCAGCACCAGTCAAAACTCTGTCTAGCTTTTACCTTTCCAGCTTATAGTTAAGACTCACTCGATAGTGGTTTTCTTTCCAAGATGGAGCATATTACAGACATTTAAATTATTACAACACAATGGGAGAGTAATCCAGAACTGGCTTCATGCATTTTGTCCTTTTACCTTTCTGGCATCTAGCTATTCTCCCTCTCCCGATCATGAATTCAGAGCAAACAGTAGTGACTCTTTCTAACATTGCAGAGAAATATGTAAGATAAAAAGCTGAAAAGCACCCAGATACCTTCCTCTCTTTCCCTGTATGTTGCTGATTTTCACACAGATGTTACTTAGTAATGGCTCCCTAGTTGCCACTAACTCTCCATCAGCAAGTCCCTGATGGGATGACAGTTTTTTATATAGCATTAACCCACATCTGTTGCCATTTAAATTGTCAAGGAGATCTCTGGTCTTCTATAGGCCCACAGGATTCCTAGACAACTTCTTCTGCAGCCATTCAAAATGAAACTGGGATACTTTATCATTTCATTATGGAAGGACAGTTTGGATGATCAAAAACAATCCCAAATCCCTGATTCTATTCTGAAGGACTTTTTATTTTTCCTAATAAAGAGTACAGTAATTTCACACTCATAAGCCATACTTGGTTATAAGCCGCACTACCGGGTAGCCGGGAAGACCACAGAATTTGTCCATAAATAAGCCACACCGGGTGATAAGCCGCACTTTGGTTTTTTTTTAAAATGTGAGGATCCATGTGCAACAAAGTAACGAGTTAGTAACAGAATCACGCGATTGCAGGGTTTGCTGTCAGGTGCTCAATTTGCCAACAGTTTTCACAGACTGGCGAAGCCTTTAAACGCAGCCCCAGGCGCCCTCCCCATGCCGTGGGCCCCGGCACTCCCGCCCCTGGCGCTGGCTGCTGTGGCTCCCCGCCTGCCTGCTCAAAAGTGGCAGCCTGCTGCCCACTCACCCAGCAGCGGCTCCGTGGCAGCTCCCCACCCGACTGGCTCGCACTTCTGGGTTGGCATTTTGCCGGAATTTGTCCATAAATAAGCCGCACCGGATGATCAGCCACACTTCCGGGATTGGCTAGCTTCTTCAGTGAAATAAGCGCGCCTTATCAGCATGAAATTACTGAAGGTATTGATAAAGCTTTACTTTACATGATACAATGATGCTCATATAAAAGAAACAGCTAATCCTTGCAAAACAAGGTTGTTGTAGTTATGAGGTTCTAAGGCAACACTTTCCAGTTAACATTCAAACACAACTTCACTGAGGCTTCTCTTAGCCAGCAACTTGAACAGCAGTGCCTCATACAATGAATAGAAAAATAAAGATTTCTATCATGTTCAAGGCAGGAAAAACCATTCCCTGATTGTCATATTCTAAAGCAGAATTAAACAAGGTCTGCTGATGTTACAGTCACCATTGTGCACAATCTCTTTCAGCATATCTGCAGGGCTTTAAAATAAACAGCACAGCCACATTGCTCTTTTCATTCACAGTCTCTTTCCTTACAATGGGCCATGATTCTGTGCTTGTATCAACTGTGCTATCTACGCAATTTGAGAGCAAAAAGAAAGGACTGTTTCTTTTCACAGTCAAGAACAAGTGATCATGGATGTAATCAAAATGCAAATGCAGGGAGATAAATTCTGCAAGTGCAGTTGTGATTGCTTAAACACCTCATCGATTCACTTAGCCTTTATAGCCTTTAGGTTTAGCCTTTATCCTGAATTTGAAATGATTCTCTGGTAACACTTCAGTTGCTTTTAACATTTTATTCGTGTTGGCTGTTTCACTTATTCCATGATCGGGAAGGAGACTGCACTGTGGCAGCAACTAGCCAGAGTGAAAGATTCCACACTGGAAATGAAGAGCGTGCACAGGGCAATGGCAAGTCTTTCAATGCTAGGTGATGATGCAAGAGAATATAAATAATTGACCTGTATCAAACTGTTGAATCATTGGGAAAGCAGGCAAGATGAGAAGCTTTGGTGACAAGTTTCACAGTTCTGAGCAGCTCTGAACTGCTAAATGTTGCAGGGGATTTGCAGGGGCTTTCTGAGCAGTGTAACAATACAAAACTAACTGGAACCATTTGTAGATTTTCAATTGATGCATTACTGCAAGTGACATCAGTTCTAATTGGGCATTAGCCGTATTTTCCAACACACTGGAAACATAAAAGCAGCAGTCCCCCTCTGATCCACACTGGTATGGCTAAAATTTAGTTTATAATTGTATTTTGCTTATGCTGTTGCTTATGCTTATGTATTTTGCTTATGCTGTTGCCCTGCTGCCCCTGGAGTAATGTGTCCCCAGAGCTCATACTTAGATACCTGTATCCCTTAGGAACAAATCAAAATTAATATCCTGCTTCTCAGTTATGCTCTGGTAAAAATCCATTTCTATGTTTTTGGCTTGGAAAAGGAGATTTAGATTATCATGAACCATCCCACTTACAACAGTCAGGATTTCATGGTATTTCAGCTGATGTTTCTGGAGTCCTCACCACCTCTTGACGGATCTCAAAAGGTTCCTGCTATTCTCAGTACCACATTTGCACAGCACAGAGTCTGCATCTGTCCTGTGCCATCAGTTCAGTTACAAGCCCTGACCTGGTCCAGAGCCAAGTGCAGCATCCACATTCTTCATATAACAGAACAAAGAATATTCTGAGAAATAAGAAGGAGCTAGGGAGGCAATATCAGCCTTCCATACTTTGCAGTAAACAACAAGCAAAGGATTGACTAGCTGCCAGAATGTTGCTATTTACAAGTAAGTAAATTAACACCAATTCAATGTTATATACAAGAACAACTCTTTTTGTAAGTCAATGTGTATTGGCTCCTCTTCTTCAGGGCTTCTCCCTGACTTGCTTAGAGAAACCTTGAACAAGAGACAAAGTTGTGGTGTTTGATTAGTTGGATATTTTTTTTGAAAGCTACGACCAGCACTAAAACCAGGCTCACAATCATGCAGAGCTAGGAAATATCAAAACACTGTTTCATATAAATAAGCCATGTGAAATCCTGCTGGGATTTGCCAAATCTGGTTTCACTGAACTCAAAGAAAAAGTTATGGTTCCCAGCAAAAGAAAACATTATGTACTTTAAGCAGATGACTCACTACTGCTTTTGAGCACAGCTCTCTGGACAGCTTTTCTCACTGGGATTTCCCAGAAGAGCTCATAAATGTCATTCTCCCATGAAAAAAGGAGTGGGGAGAGAAGACAATACTTACAGAATTGGACGAGACTGGAAATCTTCCTGGTTCATTCTCTCAGACTGGCGTATTTTCAGTATTTCTGTGTAACTGAGATTCTGAAGTTTGCTCTTGAATTGATCCAGAGAGCTAGGCTTGGTAGTGAGTGCTCTCATTATCTGTTCTTTCACCACCTGCATTACCTGCAGTTAACAAGGAAAGAAAATGAAGCTGTGTTAACAATGTGTTTTTGTTTCAAATCTTACTCTGGGTTACACGAAGGTTTCTAGGTATAGAAGATGACTAGTACTATGTGGTTTCTTAGACAACTTTTCAGCAACATAACCAGAAAATAAGCCAACTTCTGACAGGGCACCACAGCCTACATCAAAAGCTCATCTGCTCTATGACAAAACTGGGGTTTTTTTGAAGGTGGGGGAGAGTTGCTAACTAGCCCATTTCTTCCTTTTATCCCTTACACCCAGAGGTAATGAGCACACACTGGAACATGGGAAACACTTTCAACACCCTTTAAATCCCTTTAAACACCAGGAAACACTTTTTCACTGTGGGGGTAGCCAAGTGTTTGCACAGGCTGCCCAGGGAGGTGATGGTTTCTCCATTCTTGGAGATACTAAAAAACTGTCTCGACATGGTCCTAAGCAACTGGCTCTGTGTGGCCCTGCTTGAGGGAAGGCTGACCAGATGACTTCCAGAGGTTGCTTCCAACCTCAACCACTCTGAGATTCTGTGAGAGCCTTACACTACAGGCACGTTGTGAAGTGAAGGAAAGAGAACTCACTAAAAGAGAACATTAGTCAGGGAAAGAGAGAGACCACTTTGCCAAGGATATTACAAGATTGCTTTTGAATAAATGCTATAAACAATGCAAACCAAAAACTGAGAATGAAAGATGGCTAGGCAACAGCCATATATTCTGCATAATAATTATTTTTTCAGGACAAAACTGCTGAGACACAGTTAACTAAGAAGAATTGCTTGGATCTAGTTCAGATAAATACATATGAGAGATTATTCTCTCTCTCCATAATCCTAGACTCATTTCCTTGGTGATGGTGCAAGTCACATACTTCAAAATATTTATCTGACGATGTGCTTAAATTGGCTGAAAGAGCGATTTATCATACTCAGAAAGGTCCATCTCACCCAAATGCCAAAGCTAAAAACCAATAGGAAATGATAGCAGCCCCCAGGTATGAAAATGGTAATGGCAGAAATCAACAGTTATGCAAACAGAAGGCAAAGCTTTTTCCGTGCTGTTAATTTTCATTTATCCTTTCATCTTCACCATGCATCTTAAAACAGAAACTCAGCCCCTCAGAGGTTCCCTAAAAATTCCGAAACTTTCTCTTTTCATATAAATCATAGTTTCACATGTGTTGCCCCAATCATCTGACTCATTGTCTGCACTGTTTTCTATTTTTGCTTCCTGAGACATACCTTCTTTTGCACATGCAATTTAAGCACTCATTTTATCTGTGTCCAGCAGGTGAAACTAAGCAACTAAAGAACTGAAGAATTACTTAGCTGGTCTACCAGTGAGAATTAGCTACTTCCCTATTGAAAGATAAACTCCTGACTGGCACCTGAGGCTCAGAGGAATTAACATCTCCTCACCGGCATTCACCGTGCACTCACTAATCCACAGCAGTCCAAGTAAGAAAGGTGTTGTCACACCTCAGAAAGACAAACCACTATAAAACCCAAACTAACTGAACATTGATGGAACATGGCAAAAAGGTGGGTGGGATAATCCTACTGATTTCACTGGGTCTTGGTTTAACAACTAAAAGGCCTTATGTAATGAAGAACGTATCCATAAAGGAAGCATCCTCAAAGGAACAGCAGGCAAGAGTGGTACAGATAATTCTAGTGCCAAGTTGGATGTTTAAAAATATGTTCTGTCTTCCTCTTTCTGCCTTCTTGACAATGACTACCTGATGCTGCTAATTAATTTTAAATATAAATATAATGCTGTATTCACTTATGCATGGAATTTCAGTTTCAAGAGTTTGTTCAAATATCTATACATATCTGATTTTTCATTGTTTATATATAGATTTGTTTTCCTAAATTCAGGACTTTGCAATAGGGAAGCTGACTCTTATGAGCACTTTTTCTCATAAAACAAATGGACAAACAAATTACAGTAATTTCATTCGTATAAGGTGCACCTTTTTGACTGAAGTTTTGACCCAAACCCGGAAAGTGCGCCTGATAGGCCAGTGCGCCTTATATATGGACAAGATTCGGAAAGATGCCAACCCAGAAGTGCAAGCCAGCAGCAGCCCTGAGTCGACCTAAGCCTGCAGGGCCCCAAGTAGGGCTGGGGCTGACCCCAGCGGCAGCCCTGGGGGGGGGGCCAGGAGCAGGGCTGGGGGGACTGGGGGGCCACGGGGATCAGGGGGGCTGCAGTATCCGGGGGCCATGGGGGCTGCAGTGCTGCGAGCGAGGCCGGGGCGCCACGGGCTGGGGGTGGAGCTGCAGGGCCGGGGCCATGGGGATCGGGGGGCCCCAGGGCCGGGGGGCTGTGGGATCATGGGGCCCCAGGGCGCAGGGGTCATGGGACCCCGGGGTTGCGGGGACCAGGCAGCCGTGGGGGCCACGGTGCCGCAGGCCAGGCCCCAGGGCCACGGGGCTGTGGCGGCCACAGGGATCGGAGGGCCAGGGAGCCCAGGGGCCACAGGCCAGGGGCAGGGCCGGTAGCCTCCGCAGGGCGGGGGTGCCTAGGGCTGCGTTTAAAGTCTACCTCGTTCTGTGAAAACTGCAAATTGAGACCTGACAGTATTCTGTTACTAATGTGTTACTTCATTGTACACAGATTCTCCCTTTTAAAAAAAAACGTGTGCTTTATAGGCAGGTGTGCCTTATATATAGACAAAATCCGCAGATTTCCTGTGTACCCTGAAGTGTGCCTTATACCCCAGTGCACCTTATAAATATGAAATTACTGTAATAAACACTATATTTTGGGTTTTGGATGCATGAAGACCTTTCCAGTCTCATCTCTAAACCATTCATATGATGCAGTGCTCATTCTTGGCTAAACTCTTCAAAGGATGTTTAATACATTTGGAGGTCTGTCACTTATTTGCAACACCCTTCTCGTTAATTCATTTTTAGGGTTAACATGAAAGCAAGGAATATTCCTCTTAGCTGTTGTGTGGAAGGTCATTCAGAGGGTATCTCAAAAGATCCCCTTTCGTCTAGAGGCTGCCCTTGCTCCTGAGAGAGAAGGCAGGAAGCATTTGCCCCAGGGCCAGCAGGTAAGGAGACCATCACTTGCCTTTTAATGTTTATAGCCAACACTATTTAACTAGCTGACCCAAGTGTTAAAACTGCTCATTGTAGTGAGTCTCCTGAGCATTTGGGAATCACTGACAAAGACTTCTAATCTGTTCAATTTCCAGTGCTCACTTGCCAGCCTTTGGTTACTGCTCTCTGAGAGACAGCATCAACCTTCCCACATCATGTATCTGACCTTACAATGAAATTAAAGGTATTCTCAATGTGATTGTACATAGACACTGTGGACAGTTGTTTTAATTACATTATGCTTTGCTACTCTTAATGAGAAATGAGTGTTTCAGAGGACACATTTGCTTTAAATCATGTGCTTTTTACCTGATGACCTCTTGTACGGGTAAGAGAATCCAAGTTGTTTGTTGCAACTAAGGTAAATTCACTAAAGACGTGAAGAGAAAGACAGTAGGAAGAAACTAACAATTTTTTAAAAAATTAAACACATAGGACCTTATTCCCCCAATTTTGTATCCATTTAACATGTGTCAATAGCTACTATCCTGCCATTTCATTAAGGTGTTTTAGTCTAATTTGTTGTGTGTTTTGCTTATTTGACCTCATCTTTGTCATATCATAATCTGACTTACTTTGGCTTTCCAACATTTAGCCTCTCTCCTCTCTCTCTCTCTTGCTATGACAACTTTTGCATGTACAAATAAAGTGGAGAAGAGGTCTGAACCTGGGCTCTACAACAAGGGATGAAAAAAGAATGAGAAATTGTTAATACCAAAAGGAGCAGTTTATCAGGGCCCAACTCTACAGCAAGCTTCTCACTGACCTTATTTCAGCAGCTTGCTTGCAGCTACAGAAAGCACAAACCTCTTTACACTACTCACCCCACAGTGATGCAAAGATTGCTCTTGGTATTGACTAGAGAAGCCAGGCAGCCCTCTCAGACACCTACCACTAGCCTGCAGGATTCTGGAAATTTATGTCTGAGCCTTCCACTTACCAGATACACTCCTTCTACAAACAGCATCAATCTTTTCAGAAACGTCTGCCACAAGATCCTGAAGGTCCAGATGTTCACAACAACCCATCTGGGGTGTTACCCAACGAGTATTGGCTATGTACTGAAAATGGGCAGGTTAAATCAGGTATGAGGAAGAAATTCTTACCACAAGAGTAAAAGGTTGCCTACAGAAGTTGTGGATGCCCCACCACTGGAAGTGTTCAAGGCCAGGCTGGGTGGGGCTTTGAGTAACCTGGCTTAATGGAAAGTGTCCCTGTCCATGCTGGAAAGGCTTCAACTAGATGATCTAAAGAAGCCCTAATCAGGCTGATTCTCTGATCTATGGAGCACCAGACAGAAGATTAACCCTTCTCAAAATTTCCCCACAGAATCAATGTTTCACTTGCATAAGCATACCCTCTGATGTGTGCAATGACAGCAGCAAGAACACATCTGGTTGCCATTAGAGAAGCCTCTGAGTTGTATTTCTTGTATTTTGGGGCACTTGTTACACTGATTGCTGCTTGGATGGGTGACTCATGTAATGCTAACCAACTGCTATTCATCTTGACAGTTCACCTTCCTTCTGCACAGACGAGACTTAGATATAAATAATACACATTAAAATGATGCGCTTAGTTCAGTGCTTTCCTGATCTGGCTGAACATTATCAAGTACTGCAAGGTGTGATTCCCCCACCTCTCTGCAGCACATGATAAAAAAGCAGCCACTGAACTTCCCCTCACTAGGAGACTTCTCTCTACAACCAGACTTGAAGAACCTGAGTTGTGAGAAGTTTTAGGCCCTCATTCACTAGCATTTTCATGTGACCATTTAAAAATCATCCAGCCAACAAATGGAGAACTGGAAGAAAGACATCTCTTTGCAAATTGGTTGCAAAAAATTCATATCTAGCTTTCTTCCTATCAAAACATTTGTGAAAAAAAGTAGCGCGGTTAATATAAATTAAAGAATGCAGGTAGAAACATCATTTGGTGATTGAGATCCAGCTTGATCATTTCAGCGTCACAAAGAGATTTCCTTCAGTTAAATCCACAAAGCAGGCAAAAACAAGGTTGTGGAATGCAATTGCCGAATCACTCTTAATGAACAGAGCTTACTAACAAAGGAGGCTGTAAAGAAAATTTAATTCTGAAGGGAAAGGAAATGACTTCAGTTTACCATCAGCCTGTCAACTCCTTTAATGAAAATTTTACATGTTTAATGTGTGCACCAGGTAATATAGGACATTTTTCAGACCCAAAGGATAAATTGTTATAACTAGATCAATGGTTATGTTTTCAGAGTACTCAGAAGAGTCATCCTGAGAGACTTTAAGGTCCTAGGAAGATAATTTAATGGTGATTCCCCCCACCCCCCACCCCAATCTCCACATATTTCTGTCTGTGAATTCACTACACTAGTCTCTCAGTCAGAGCCTGTACCAAACATTTACTCCACATTACTTTAGAATATTAATCTAAACATGCCCTCCTGCATAAGAGAATTTAAAGTCAGTGCTGGCACACAATCTAACCATTGACAAGAGACTCCAAAATTCCAGACCATTACTTCTATTACAGTCTGTGTACTCTGGAATTACAAACCCTCACAGTTTTCAATCTTCTTATCTATTTCAGAACACAAGGACAGTTACTGTAGCCAGCAATAAAGAGGCAACTCAAAGATGTCTGGATATACGTAGCCGTAGCCACAGGAATAATTAAGTTGATTCATTTTCAGAAACAGGATGAGAAAGCAGCTGTCAGAGGATTTAGCAGATATAAGCTCTGATACATTTTATCTCTTCATTCCTCTGCAGAATTTAAAACCCATTGCAAAAAATGTGGTTTTGGC
>VRYO01000695.1:370312-397680 GCA_009812075.1 Sialia sialis | reverse complement strand
CTTCCCTTCCCTTCCCTTCCCTTCCCTTCCCTTCCCTTCCCTTCCTTCCCTCCCTTCCTTCCCTTCCTTCTCATGATTTTAATTCTCTAGTATGAACCAAAATATTTTCCAGTCTGCAGAAAAGTAAAAATGCAATGGTTTTGATCAAGCTGAGCAGTCTATTTCCATGCAGGATCAGTATCAGTATCCAGTTCAGCAGTGACTCATTTTGCAGAACAAATGAGCACATCTAGCAGATGTAATGTTGGTGCTGAGAGATAGGAGATGTGACAGCAGTTCCTCACAAGGTGTTTAACAGTTCTATAGCAGGAGTCAGAAGACCTGATGCTGTAACAATAGATCAAAGTTAAATCTTGTTCAGAGCCTCAGGACCCAAATAATCGCCTGCCCTCTGGTGAGGAAAAGAGGGAAGAGAACTTGAAGACCCTGACCTCGCACTGGATTCCAAGATACAGAAGGTCAAGTTGTAAAGAAAGAAAAGGCTGAAGATTGAATAATCACAAATGTTTGACATTTCAGAGAACTTGATTTTTCTGACTTTTATTTTCCCTTGACTAATGAATCCTAGGTGTGGGGAAAAAGACTTGAAACCATACAGTTCCTGTGAACTGATGGGCTGAGACAACTCTTAATCCAAGACTGTGGAAGACGAGATAGAGGATTTTTTACATTCTTGTAAGAAAGATGGAGTAAGAGATCAGGGTCAAGACCACAAGACTACTTAGCACCATGAAACAGGGTGTAAAAGGGAGGCTGAGAAAAAAAAAAAAGGAAGGGGTCTGAGGAGTGTCTCCATCTGAAGAAGCTGATGTAAAAAAGTTCAATTCCCTGTAAGAGACCCCCAGCTTACTGTGCTATTGCATGCGAGCACCTTGTAAATCATGTTCAGAGGAAATGGACCACTTATTGCTGAACCCTGCCATATTACATCCCTGGGCTACTCCACCTCTACAGGAAAGGTTTGTGGCCACAGCTTGACTTGGCACTTTCCAAAAGCTCCCAGAGTTCTGTTAGCTGTGCTGATTATATTTCCTTTAGATACACAGATTCTGATGGAGAACCACTGGATACCCATGGAGGCCTCCAGTTCTCTTTTAACATCCCTATTCATTTTCTCTTAAACCCAGTAACAGTGGCAGAGGCTTTGGCTGGGAGCAAAAACCATCTTGAATTTAACTGAGAAAAAGACAAAGAGCTGTCACAAAATTCCACTGAAGGACAATATGGCTAAAGGAATGGGCAAGATGATTTTTACAAAGAATGGGAACAGACAGGAGTACACAAAGGAAAATGAAGGCAAGCAAGTAGGAATGGTGTTATAAATATGAAAAAGTGACCAGAGAAGGAACAAAGGTTCCAGTGGGGAGTATCAGCATGAGGAGGAAGGCATCTGGAGGATGGCTTGCAACAAAATAAATAAAAATGGGGAGTATGAAGAAGAAAAGAAGAGGCTATGATAGATGTCATATTTCAACAGAAAATGAAGGCTAAAGGAAAAGAAGAAATAAGATTTTCTTCTTTTGAGAAGATGAGAAATAGTTGTTCAGTTAAATGGAAATAGGAAAACAGAGGGTAAAATATGGGAGAAATTATATATTTCTAAAATTATGGTTCAGAAAGCAACTGAAAGGAAAACTTCCTTAAGGACTGGCCTGAGGATGTTGAGGATAAAATTAATGGTAACAGAAAGGGAAGAGAACAGCAGTCCTTTACAAACTTGAAATGCAAGTGAGTTTAGAATCATCATCAAAATACATGCAAACACTCTCCACAATTTCTTTATTTTGACAAAAGACAATGTGGAAGATGTTCACTGTCTCAGGACTAAAATCAGATGCCACACACAAATGCAAGGGTTCCATTCAAAACAATGCTAATTTAAACACACAGGTCAAATACCATTTGTTTGTGGCAATACTGGGCTGAAATAGGAATGACTGGTAAATAGGAAACCTCTTCCTTGCATTGAATATTTGCAGAAAACTATTTGCATCAGAAATAAGGAATAAAATTATTTTCCTGTTTGTGCTTTGTGCCTTGAGGTAGACAAAGCAAGAAGTAAGTGCCGTGTGACAATGTTTCTACTCCAGTAAAATGATGTGCAAACTTAATATGACAGTTTTTGTAAACTTTCTTGTTATTTAATTGAAATCTCAGGTCAGATAATATTACCTTATTTCCCCCAATGTCTGACAACCTCCTTTGGCAAAGTAAAACGTATAAAATCATTTGTGGCTGGCATTAAATCCAGGGTTTTTCACAGACAAAATGTACTGATCTTCTCAAATAAAATGTTAAGTGAGGGGAGGGGGGAAATGAGGAGATATTTGTATACTTAGTCATATACTAACATAATAATTAACATGCCAAATAATACGCTCATAAATTCTAATGGAAAACAGTATGAGAGTTACCCATGATTAAGAACATACATTAGGGTGCTGCTTCCCTTAATTACATTAAATGGTATAGACTAAATGAAAATTAATTTAATATATTGGCAAACTCCTACAGAAGGAAAACAAGGACAGGATTCTAACAGATAACTTTTCTCCCCTAGGAAAACATTAAAATTAAAGAACTCAAGTCCTAAGTATTAATGATGAATTAAAAAAGACTCTTTAAATGGGTAGAAAAAGAGGAAAAGTGGCACAGTAATGTTTTTAAAAAAATCAAACAGAAGAGTCTGGAATCATTGCTCATCTGATACATGTACAGTGCATCTGATAAATGGGTAAAACTATAAATACAACAATACAGCTTCCTGTCTTCCTATCTCCTTTAGCTGAGACAAAAACAAACAAATAATGTGGCCAGCTGCTTTGCTGGAAAGATCTCCAGGCTCTTTCAGCAGCTGAAACCACTGTATTGCAGTCCCTCCTGTCTGAGGTATGCATGGCCACATAGGATAATTGCACGTGGTGTAAGCCTGACACTGTCCCTGCTTGTGCTCTCCCTCTCCTTGTCAACTACAGGGACCCTCCAGCCTAATTTCTAAATGGAAGAGGAGCCAGTGCACCAGATTAAGGTCTTTTTAATACCAAGAGAAATGGAGTTCCTTAGTCATCTAAGTGACCAACAAATACACCAGCTAGCACAAAGCACCAAGCAATACAGGTACGGCTTCTCTACCTTTCAGCTTCATACCTCTCCTCCTTGCTAACCTTCTCCCAAACCTGATGGACCTGGAAAATCCACACAGTTGTTCATTAATTCCACTTGTTTTCAGCAGCAAATTCAGCCACATTTCCCCATGAACATTTTTCACAGAGAAGAAGATTTGCCTGTGAAAAATATTCAACAATTTGACACTCTATATGCAAAAGCTCTGCAATTTTGCCAAGCTTTGCTAATACTTAAGTAGTACATACTGTTTCTTCAGCAAGTCCAAAAGTTGGCTCACTACTAAAACAGTAAAATTTCTTATTTAGTTAAAAGTGTCCCCTCACATTTATTCTATTACTTATATGAACAAAGAAAAAGAAGATATAAATAGAAGCTGGAAGTTTCAGCTTTTGTTTTCTGGACCTAAGTGACTTTCACCATTTAATTGTTACTTTTTTATATTTCTTTATTGTTTTGGGCATTGCATTTTATTAGAAAAGTGAAACTTCCAAAATTTCTACCTAACAAAACCATGAAAGACTGAAAATGTGGTTTTGGATTCAGTTCTTCAGACTAGAAAGCTAAATTGCATATTTAGGCTTTTCAAATTAATGCATAAGCCCTATGTTTGGTATGCTCATGGTGGACTATTTCATTCAGTCCCATTATTTGCATGCCCTTACAATTAAGCTAAATAATTAGACTGAGCATCTAGGAATTATGAAAAAGTCAGTGCCTTATGAATGAGCCCATATGCTATTTTACATCATAATTTATAACAAAATTAAGCTGTAATAGTTTTTAGGTAAATCCTTGTTTTCATATTCATATCCCTGAAGAAAGTGAGCCATCAAACATGGCTACAGATCACCAATTTTTTTAGCACATCTCGTATTAATAACTTTCAAGTGATAATTGCATTGTTATCAGAGATTCCAGTCTGTAACACAATAATAAAAATAGCTGCATGAAATAGCTGTGTGATTCACAGACATACACAAAGCAATGAAGAGGTTAAACCCATTGCAACTTGTGAGATGCTAGCTATAGATATTATTCTGTAAATCTGCTGCTCACAAATTACTGACTTGACAGATCATAATAAGTGCTGTCAGGACTATTACAAACCAAGATCTGCTTGGAACTGCCAAACATAAACAAAATGTGTATGTCCAAGAGAAACGAAAAAAGTGTTTTCATTGCCATTTTCAATGTTCTGAAATAACTGAATATCTTTGTTACCTTTGTTAAATTCTGAATTTTTGCAGTCTAGTCCAATGAGATTTCTACCTTAGGTAGTTATATCATTACTGTGCTGGTCATATAAATGTGAACAACACATATTATTTTTCCTCCTATGGCACATAACCAAGAATATAAGGAATTCAACCAGACTATTCTTAGAAGAAAAAAATGCACAGATGACTTGTTTTGCCATACCTCATTTTAAGAACTGCAATGGAATGGTATATGGCTTCAGAGACCTGTATTTTTCATTGCTCCAAAGGAGCAATCTTTTCTCCCCACAGATCAAAGGGAAGCTATTTTGGGATCTACATGAAGTTCTGGAAGATAAACTGGTCGCCAGGGCAGAGGGCACTGATTTTATATGACACCTAAAACTAACATCAACAATTCAAAAGCATTCAGTCCCCTTACTATGATTACAAAACTGATCTGCTAGACAAGAAAGTTGGGAATGGAACAAACTACAGTAATTTCATAATTATAAGCCACACCTGATTATAAGCCGCACCTCCCGGCAGCTGGGTAGACCATGGGATTTGTCCATATATAAGCCGCACCCGAATATAACCACTTTTTTTTTTTTTTAAATGAGGATCCATGTGTAACAAAGTAACAAATTAGTAACAGAATCATGCCAGCGTGGGGTTTGGTATCAGGTGCTCAAGTTGCAACAGTTTTCATAGACCAGCAAAGCCTTTAAAGGCAGCCCCAGGCGCCCTCCCCGTCCGGCTCTCACTTCCGGGTTGGCATTTCACTGGGATCTGTCCATAGGTAAGTCGCACCTGAATATAAGCCACATTACTGAGGTAGGCTGGATTCTTCAATGAAGAAGGTGCGGCTTATAATTGTGAAATTACTGTAATTAGGTTACCCAATGCTTCAGGAATATGATAAGACTTCCACAACCACAGGGGAAGGCATCCACAATTATTTGAAATCTTAACTAAAGATATATTAGTAACCGTCTGGACTGGTCCCACTGCTCCATGCCCTTCACTACATGCATAGGAAGCATCTGAAAAAATCACACTTTCTTCCCCTTCAGTGAATACTATGTCAATACCACATTCTCAGTTTTGTTCCTTTCTTTCTTTCACGCATATTAAATCAGAGCCAAAGGATTTTTTTTCTCACAAATGATTAAAACAAGATCGGCTTCAAGTTTACTTCCCACTATGGATTTGAAACTACCAATGACATACACAGAAACACATCTACAGAAACACATCAAACCTGCCTAGGAGGCTAAATAATGTCTTAAAACAGTGCTATTTCTAGTACCCAGCTAGTGAGTTATAGTTGGATAAAGGCTTACAATCTTCCAGTAATGAAAGATCCTTTCTCTGAATGCTATTACTGCACTTTTTTCCACACTGTAACAAATCACGGCACTTCTTTCCATATTGTCATTAATCCACATTTCTAATCAGCCAGCAGACTCCATCTTCTCCATCCTTCCTTCAGCTCTGTAATTATATAGTTTATGTTTTTAGGCAGGCGATAAATTTAGAATAAAATGCAAGGTATTTGTTTTCCCTTGAAAGGTTGGATTCAGATTGTGTGCACCCAAGACTGCAGCAGTTGCCAAAAACCAAACAAACAAAAAAAAGCATCACTCTCATTCTGCAATTTTCCTACTGCCTCATTTGGAATTTGGGATTTGCTTTGGTAAGTTTTCTCAGGTCCAGAAAGAAGCCAAATGGGAGACGTCATGCTAGAGTGACGTGGTCCAGGGCCACAGATATGGTGTTTCAAATGTTGGTGACAAGAAGTCTAGAACTGAGGTTACAGATATAAGGAGTTTATCTCCCCATTGATTCTTTGTCTCTGTGGAGTAATTAAAGTGCAGAACGGCATGTAAGGCAATGACTACAAAAGTTTTTGTAAAACTTGCTACTATTTTATCCTAGTGGCAGTTAGGCAGGAAGAGAGAGGAAACTCTTGTAAGGAAAAGATCGGTAGGAATGATGGAATCTGTGTTTCTGTATATGAAGGGTTCACAGAAACAGTATGGTAGAGGCAAGGGGAAACCACTGTGTAGAGGCAAGGCACACCACGTGGGTGAAGGCTGGTATTACCAGGGCTGTAAAGTCAGAGGAAGGAAATATTCAGGGAGGGAAAGGTGATGATGGCCTAACTTGGAAATGACTGTGTGAAATACATCTGGAATACAATTCTGCCTGATTTTTAGGATAAAAGATGTAAGCATGGTTGAAGCTGGCATCAACACAAAGCGGGTATTTTCTGTAAAACAAGACACTTCAATATTTAAACACGTGATTCTTTTGCAGACTCCCACACCCTCTGTCACATCAAATATGTATCAAGTCCAAAGGCTGTTGAGACGAGTCAGCCATTACTGGCAGTTTCTCTAAACAGACTATCCTTATCATTGGCTTTTCACTGAAAAATTGGGATTGGCCAGTATTTTCTGAGCAATCCCAAATATGCTTAGTAGAAGGAAAATTACTGCAGTGTCATTGCCCCACACAGCCACACAGCCAGTTCAGCAAGAGCAATATTCCTATACAAAACCACTTGGTGTTTTTATCTTCTCCTACAGCCTGCTACAGGCTAGGATTTCCCTGACCTTCCTGGCTTTTTTCCTTCATTTTTTTTTCTCTTTTATGAGTTCAGAAGCACTCCCAGGAGCATACTAAATGAACCCAAATATCACTGCACAAGCTACATGAAGAAACATGCAACCTCCTATAAGGTTGAGAGATGGGCTGAGGGAAGCCTCATGAGGATGCTATTATAGTGCGAGAGAGGAAAATAGCAACTCCCCACAGCAGCTGTGAAGCGGGCGATGTGCCGAGGGGCCTGTGGCAAGGGGCAGTGTGGGCAGGATAACTGGTTTCCATGGAGGACTGAGCCAGGGAGCCGGGAGAGACACTGGAGGGAGGTGCTGCTGCTGCCTGCAGACATGAGGGCGAGCAATACCTCCTGTTATTGCACCTACCAGCAACGCCCACGGCTTCAGGGGGCTCAGTTCAAATCTACTTACAGCTTCTGCTTCCTTGGTCTTGTCTCCTCTAGGAGAGGACCATGACTCAGAATACATTGTGCTGTGCCTGGTTTGGTAGGTTGCAGTGATTTAAAGGAACACAAACTGCTATGCCTGAGCTTTAAATTAAAAAAAAATTAAAAAATTTTAAATCTAGCAAAGCAACAAGCCCAGGGCTGACTGACCAATGGCTTTTGGGACTTTCTGTTTTGCACAAAGGCCCTGAAAATGTCTTTTGCATATCATTAATCTTTGCCAAACTAAACATCATCTTAGCAGAGCTGGTGTTGCAACTCACAGACCATTACCTACCAAGCAACAAACGTGATGGCTGCTGGAGAGAGCCTATTCACAGCAGAGTTCTTCCAATTACCAATATTCTTCATAAAGATAAAAATAAGAATCTTCAGTGCTAATCCAGTATTGATCAGCATCACTCTATCCAAGCCCTGCATCAACATTTAGCTGTGGCATGTATTTTCTACACACTGGAATATAACTGAACTAAAGTGAGAGTAAATCTGACTCCTCATGATGTTTTCTTGCACCATATAAACCATTTGTTCTTGTGAAAACAGCATGCACCTGCCTCGTATCAAGTTTTCTTTGCTCTAGAATGGGTAGAAAAGTATTTATTGCATTTAGTTCACAGTAAGACCACAAGATCCTTCCAACATCTATAACACACATCTGAGCTCCTTAGATAGAAGAACTTATTACAGCTTTGTTCCCATTTTTGTCAGAAGGAAATAGGGGGGGAAATGCTTCCTCTTAGAATTTCTTGGAAAAGCAGTAAACCATTCCAGTAGAAATCTCAGCTAAGTAGCATTCTTGTTAATAAAAAAGAGTTCTGAAGTGAAAGCACGGAAGTTTTAAGAACAGCAAATGTCTTGTTGCCACATACATAAACCTCAGTTCTCAAAATTGCTACATGACACAGCCACCTCCACAACCAGCAGGACAGGACCCAAGATAGATAAATATTTCCTAAGCAAAACAAAATTCTAGTTTTCTTATAGAGTGTTCCCAGTAAACACTGCTTTTGATACAACACTGCAACAAGGATGACTGGCGAGGGATTGCTGAGTACAATGCCAAGGTCCTTCTCATCGCAGTGACAGCCTTCTGTTCTCCCTGAAGGCACGCTCTTCACACATCTGCAGAATATTACTCATAAAACTCACCAATTCTGAGTCTCTGATACCTACCTAAAGAAAATAAGTGGCAACTATCTTCTGGCATTAGTGACAGAGATAACACAGCATGTGTGGATATGAGCACTTCCTAATAGTTAAAGATGTTAAAAATGCAACCAATAAAGCTGAGGTACAACCTCTATTAACCAAGATGCAGAGCTTTCTCTTGAGCAAGGTACCAAGGAGAAAATGAGTCAACACATCCTCTGATAGCACACTGCACCCAGAACTCCTGGGCACTTGGATATTAGAGGGATCCTGGTCCTGGGTGCCTTGCCCTGAAACAGAGCTGGCGGCCATGGGAGGCCAAGGCAGTAGGGGAAAAAACTTGCCCAAATCGGTGCAGCTTTTTTGAACATGCATGATTGGCTCCAATGGCTGCTAAGGAGAAAGATTTAAGAGGGCTTGAATGAAGATCAAGGAAGTGCTGCCACTCTAACAGATTATGCTCAGGCCACAATGCAAGGCTAACTTCACCAAGAGAGAGAAGAGCAGTACAGTTCCCTGCGGATGTGGAGAGTCTTCACAGGGGTGTAAATACGCAACAAAAAAAAATCCCTGGTTTCAAGTGCTTTCCACTGCCATGAGTTGCCTGTCAAATTGAGATAACAAGAAGAGAAATCAGCAGGCCAGACTGACCATTGGAGTTACTTTAATCAATGTAATGAGTGGGAAACCATTCAGGTTCCGTTAGATTTTTACTCTTTCTGCTTCCTCCACAAAGTAATATAAAAGTTGAGGAGAAGGAAACAAACCACAGGATAGAAAAGAAATATTTATATCTGACAGACCTGAGATGTCCCAATAACACTGGACTTAAGAACCTAGTGAATTCTCTATTCAAAAGTCAACACATTTGACGAGACAGCAGTGGCCAAAAAGCCATCAATCAGCAGTTTATTCTATACAGCCCTTTCTTTAAAAATCAACTCCCCAAGCCCAGCAACCAGAGCAGGCTGCACATGGTTCCAGCAGCTGAAACTCTGGTGAGAAGACTCATGTGAGACTTGTGCTTGCATTTGCTGAAGGGTTGAAGGGTGGGAGGAACCTTGCTTTGCTCAGGGCAAAGGAAGGCAATGAGATGGAAAAGGAGCCTTATTGTGATGTGCATATGCTGGGGAACATAGAGGATGTAAATTAGCACACTTTTCCCTCTAAATCCTTCGTGACTGATTTAAGGAGCCTGACAATGGGCAATAAGTATTACTGGGGCAGGCTAATCTCAGGCTCTGAGGACATGCTGCTGAGGAACAGTAATATCAGGGCACGGTGTCTCTTCATGAAGCCAATCTGCAAGGGTCAAAGTCATTGCTGTAGCATCCCCAAACATGCCTTGACAGCCTCTGGATCTTTTACATCCAAACACAGCAGGCAGCAGCAGAGCCACCAGGAGCCCTCCACACATTTTTTCCCAGTACTGAGACTGTCAGCATACCTAAGGGGGCACCTGACAACCATTCCCCCTTAGAGAGAAAACTTGGATCAACCCCTCTTGCCTCTACTCAGCCAAATCAATTGAACTGCCACTACTCACTGCTTCTCTTTCATTCCCAATTCTCTCATCCCACCCCAAGGATTTGAGGTATCAGAGTAAACACCTTCAGCACCTCTGACAACACTGCTCTTCCCAGACCGCTGCTGTTACTGCAACGGCCTAATAAATTTTCCCAGCACATTCCCCTACCTGGGAAAAGAGGGAGAAGGATTCTTCACTGTTCACAAGGATGCTGAAGGTTTGTGGGTTGGAAGGGATGGATGTCAGCTGAGCGAAAAGATCATGCAGGTTCCCCATTGCATTGGAGGTTCTGGCTCAAAGGAATGGAAAAGCACCCATGCACTCACAAACAGCAAGAGCTTCTTGCAGAGCAGATTTTTTGGGCCCAGAGGGGTCAAGCTACTAGGACAAGGCAGAGCCATTTAATTATGGGCTCCCACAGGCAGCCCTCCCTTTCTAAGGCCAAACTAACAGAAGCTGTTACATAAAGATAGGTGTGTTTATTGAGTCCTTTTACTTGCCTTGTCCACCTCTGGCACTATGCTTTCCAGAGAGTTTGCTTATCTTTAAGCAAGAGCCACACTTGAAACATGGCATATATACATAATGGCGCTCCCATAACTCTCCTTCCTGGTGCTCTTGTCTTGTTTAATATCAGGAGAGGCTGAAAGATTGTAGCACAAATTGGTGTGAGAAAGATGTGTAATTTTTTTCAATTTAAAACCACCGGGAATCACATTTTCAAATGCAAACCCCAGTGTTTGGTGCTGACATCAGTTGTACAGAACAAACGTGGCTTCAGCACTAAGACCTTTGATGCACATGCTCCCCTGCTGGGGAAGCCCCGTCTGAAAAGGAGATTACCAAATGAGCTCAGCAGAGTGTGCTGCAGAATTTCCGTCTTAATTTTACATTTTCCTCATGGAGTAAAGCAAGTTTTAGGCTCCGCTGGACAGAAATAGTATGCTGGACAGGACAGACAGCTCTCCATTTCAGAGAGTTGATAAACCTGCGTATCTAAAGGCATCTCCTTTGGACTTACTAAATTCACTCATTGAAAGGAGCAGATGTTAACTTTCCAATTTCCATCTAATCAAAAGTGAGAAAGGAAGAAAGCTGAAAGTGCTTAAAAATTTGCCCAGCTGAGACAAGATATTTAAACTTTAGAGTACAGTGCAAATGTGTCTGAGTAGAGTTGAGAGAGAAATTTGCTCTGTGGAAGCACATTTCTCTCTATATTTGCAGCTGTGCCACAAAGAAGTCAAGATGGCACTTATGTGAGACGCACAAGAACTAGCTTTGATGGTATCACTTGTCCCTACTCAATGATCTCTGTGACTTTATCCATCCATTGCAATTCCACAGGCACTGCAGTAAGCAACTCCGGTTTCACCATACAAGGACAATTGATGAAGCTATATTCCCAGTATCTTTAATGAAACAATAAACAATAGCATTTTTTTTTCATTTCCACTACAAAGGAGTGAAACTCACAAACAAAATTTGATATCACGCCATCTCAAAAGAGGCAAAAACTTAGTCTCAAGCTTGTAACAGGTTTCCTAGACAACAGAAGAGAGCTTTAAGGGCCTCTTATCTCATAGCTCCACAGACCTAGAAACAAGGAAGTCAAGGATATTGCAAGAGTGAGATTCCTACCTTTAAGGGTGGACAGTGCTTACTCAAGTCATGCAGAGTCAATAGGTGTTAAAACAACATTTTCACTAATAGGAATCTTAAATCCTTCTTCTAGCTGTTTTACATCAATTAGAATTAATCTTTCTTTCCCTATGAGCCCTGGATTTTTTGACTAAAGGTTAAACAGGCAGACTGCCTTATAGTTGCAGGAATGTATTTTTATACTTCTTAATTCACTGCAGAAACAAGATTTTTATAACACTGCTGACCTTCACAGAATGGTATTAAGACTTTATAATCACTGCCATGAGAGGCCTGCATAATTAAACCTGCTTTCATCTCTCCTGGACAGTGGGGCCACTGTAAGCTCATATAGACCACCTATTTGCTGTACAGTCACTTTTATACCCAAAACACACAAAAAGTAGGAGGTAGATTTTCAATGAATATGTGAGAGAAGAAGAGATGAAAGAAAGGATAAGGGTGAAGTGAGTTCAGCTAACTTAGGTGATGATGGCAAACATATGAAACAGACACTTCCTTACATACATAAAATACTAGTATCTCTGTGCTGGTTACCCAGTTCCCACCTTGCTCATGCCCAGACACCGTGCACTGCTCTGGAATCAATTCTTTTTTGCCTCTTGGTGCCTTCTGCTCCCATTTATGCATGGAAGCACCAGCAATTAAATACTTTTCCCATTCATTTCAGCACCATTTAGTTCTGCAGAAAAGCAGTCCCAAGAGTCATCCACTTATTTTGACCTTCTCCCTTGTAATTACCAGGGCTCCATAATAAACTCAACCATGGTGGTACATCATTATTTGTGAGCATTGTTTACCCTACCCATCAATACTAAATTGCTATCCTTAGGAAAACTGGTGGCATTACTTTGGGTGAAGAAAGAGGGTTGGCAAATATGGCTGCTCCCAGAAAACTCAGAAAAAAATCTCCATTGAGACAGTGCCACCAAGCCACCCCTGATCATTGCACCAGACAAATTACCTCCTGATTTATTTTGTCCCACAAATGTCTGCAAGGGCTGCCAGGAAGCAGAAACATTTGTTTAATCAGAGCCTCTGGAAAATTAAACACTTCTGATGCCTGTGATAGGTATCCTCTTCCTCCCCCTATCTTGCTCTGTTCCCCAACCACGGTGCTAGAGAAGCTCTCCTCCTCTGCAGCACAGTGAGGAACGGAATACAGATGAACAATTCAGAGCCAACAAATCCATCTTGTTTTACTTACTCTTGCTTTCTCCTCAACTTTTCTCCCACTGCTATCTCCTGCCACACAAATACACAAACACCTAAGTACTGTCTTAGCTAGGTCAGCATGATTTTTTCCCCCTCCTTTTGCTCCACAGTACATAACAAAGTAACGTCATCAATATCAAGACTCCTACCATGCCTTCTGCACTCTGGCTCCTGCTACATCATCTAGGTTCTTGTGAACTGAACTCCTGCTGCAAAGGATGCAAAGGACCATTATGAATTCTAAAGCATATTCTTGCCCCTTTCTAAACATATTTTTCTTTCTAAAACATAATGTTCAGATCAGATTAATCAAGGAAGACCTACTCAGGGAAGAGCTAATTAAAAGGTGTTTCCCCATACTCTTTGACAAGAGACTTGGGGAGTGACAACTGGGTAATTTGGTTCCAGATTACTCCTTGCATGGCGCTGGTACATAGAAGTGTCACAGTGAGACAGGTTATGAATTCTGTTTGACTTCTAGCTGAAGACTAAGTAGTTAATTGCTATTAAATAGTATTTTGATCTTCCTTGGGTGTTAAGAAAGTATTAGCAAAACCAAGTATCCCTTTAAATCCTCCCAGAAAGATCCCTGGGTCTGGGCAGACACCCAGTACACACACAGATCAGAAAGGAAAGCTTTTTGCTGTTTTTTTCCTCTTTGTAGTGAGGAAGATGAGCTTGATCGGGATTCACAACTTGCTACAGAGCTGCTCACAGTTGCTGATGGGAATGGAGATGCTTTTTTCTGTTAATACAGAACCCATCCCGTGGGCTTTTGCAACGTCCATCTGCTGTTTTGCTATGCCTCTGTCTTTGATTTTTCAAAAAAGGGCATACTTATATTGCTATTATCTTCCACACAACTGTAATTTAAATAAAAATGAGGTAGTTTTCAGACATGCCCAGAACACTAATTTAAAGAGGATTTTACAGCCATTTTTACTGGGAGAAAGCTGTAAGTAGTTCCTCAGAAAGCAAAGGAATGCATGGATCTGTTCTTTCTGTGCAACCTCAAATGTGTCAGAGCAGTGAAATAAATGATGCTATTTCAGGCATGTCATGTTGTGTTATTTTTGGTAGTTCCCAACAGTGTGGTAAAATGGGAAATGCAAACAACCACTGAAAAGTTCTGTTACGCTTTCTTTAACCAGTAGCACACATGGATTTTTGCTTAGTGATGAAGTATTTAACTTCTCAGGTGTTAGGTAGCCATGGTGATTTTATTGTGCTCGCCAGAAATATCTGCAGTAGCAAAATACTTCCATTCAAAGAGGGTCCAATGTGGAACTTGTCAATGTGACTTTTAAAATATGACAGAGAGCACAGAAGTCTGTATATTTGTAGTTGCAAAAGTCACATTAACAAACATTTCAGTAGGCACTATTGAGGGCACTCAGCTCTGGTTGGTTCCCTTGCTTTCATGTTCTGGAATCTCTCCTGAGGGGAGTGGACTTCCTCCTGATTCAGAAGTTCCAAAACTTGATGTTCACTAGCAATTAAATATACACTATAAATGAATCAGTATTGTGCAGCATTCCTGGCCATAAGCACAGAATCATGAGAAATGAGTAAAGGAAAATCATATTAGCAAGAAGTACAAGCAACACAGACAGATATTCACTGGGTAATATAATGCAATCTTAATGGAAATTTTAGAGCAGGAACTGCCCTATTTGCTAATGTTTTCTGCTGCAACTGCTGTAATACTTCTGGCAAAACTCCCTTTTGGGGTAAATAAGCTTAACTCTATTGAGTACAAACAATAGCATATTAATTTATTCCAACAAAGTTTTGTCCAGCTTATATTGGGGTGAGCTGTTATGTGTGGTTGACTTTGTAGGGGTTTTGTTACATTATAAGCAACCATGCTGAAGGATAACCCTAGGGGACAGGCCTCAAAATGACATTTCATCTTTATGCTTTTAACAGGAATGCTGCATCAAGTGTAGCTTGTTATAGGAGTTCTTTTTTCCCCTCTCCTTGTCTGAACTGAGATTGCGCCTGACAGATGAATGAGGTGAGCATCTCCTTTTGAAGCTACTGTTACTGTCCAGCTTTGGCCAATGTTGCAGACTGCTGTGGCCAAATGGCTATCTCTATTACAAGACAGTGTCCAAATTTTGCTCTCCAGCTTGAGAAAAAACAGAGTACAGTGCCTAATAAACCTTTAATGTATGTAGCAGCTGCACTTTTCTTTGGTCTGTGAAATATGACATGCAAGGTTCAGAGCCTTTCAGTTCAGACAGAACCATCAGACCATCTAGTCTGAACCATCTCAGACTACCATTCGGCTTAGATAGGAATACCCTGAGAGGTGTCAGGGAGACTATTTATATCTCCAATAATTTGATTTTAGAAATAACACTTAACGATCTGTAATGGGCCTTCTGCAGCTGTATTCGACAGACACAAAACTGGCAAAAAATGCATTAAAATTGGAGAAATTATAACAATAGAACAAACCTCACATTCTTCCTAACAGAGTGAGGAAGACATCTAATGCCCTTAAAATTTCCCTCCTTCTCTGTTTAAGATCCATCTCACATCCATATGTATCTACAAATGAACATGTATATATTCCACTGGACAAGGTCAAGACAACAGCTACTGCAGCTTACAGCTGGCTCCATGTCCTAAGTTGTACATGAGGCAATTTCTGCTGAGTTCTCTCCTTCCTAGTTATAACTCTCTGCAAGAACGAAGTTCTTCTTCTATGAGAAAAGGATCATTTTGCAGTTAGATTTTTGCAATAGGCATTATTTATGACTTTCCCATGTACAATAGTATAACTAACCTGAAATCAACTTAAAAGTGATTATTGTGCTGACATTTTCGATTTGTTTAAAAAAAGACAACTAAATGACAGGTAGGTTACTGAAGGTTATTAATTTCTGTGAATACAGGAAATATGTCCAGATATTTACCTACAGTACAAATTCTAGAAATGATAATCAGAAAGGAAGTAATGCATACCTAAACAAATGCACATATAATATACAGGACCCAATTTAGATGCTTTTAAGTCTTAGCTATAGGTGGGAGTGGATGCTGAAAATGTGGTATTACTGTGGGAACATATTGAAGATATAGATGCTGCCTTAGGCAGCCCTTCGTCCCACACAAATCCTCCTTTGCCAACACTTGGATCAGTCTGCGTGAATGTACGGTGCTGAGATAGAGTAATGAAGGCTCACAAATGCTTCCTACATCTACTTCAAGCCTGCCCTGCAACACTCTTCTCCGTAGTTTTCGTCACCACAGTGGCAAGGTATGTTTCTCTCTGGCTAGTTACTGGGATTTTGAAGGATTGTAAAATGAAGTTCAAAATCCAAAACTGAGCTAGCTGAAATTTTTCTCTAGCCATCTGCAAATGCATTAAGTGGTGGTGTAAGCCAGGCCAGAGAATATTAATAACATGAGTGGCAGTGCACATTTGAAATTGCACAAGGAAGAATTTAGGCCCTGAGCTTGACAGCATAATGATGTGCTTCAACTGTGTTGCTCTGACAAGAACAAGACAACAAAACAACAAATGCTCTGGCAAATTCCCAGCCACAACATGCCAAATGCTTAAAATGACCAGAAACAAGAAAAGTTCACAATATATATTTCCTGATGTAGGTACAATGTCCAATCTACCCCATTAAAACAGGCTATCTCTCCATCTATCCTTGTCCTACACACTCTAGCTGTCTTTTTCTTCTTTTTATTTGGTCTTTTTTTCTAATACTAGTTTTGCAATGTGAGTTCCATTCTTCAGATATCAAACTTACTCTCTGTAATCTTACTCCTTCTTTCTCAATTAAGCTTTCCAAGACCATTTCTGCAGTTGATGGAATCCAAAAAGAACACTCCCTGAAATTTTCACCCAGGTATTGTATCTAACACCTCAAAGTCTATTCCATCAGTTTTCCAGGACAATGAGTGGATAGCCTCTCTTCCTACCCCATCATCCCAGTTCTGTTTCTGCCAGGCACACAGAATGCACGAAAGAGAACTCTCTAAGGCATCATCTTGTTTCTGTTTGCATGTGCTGATCACCTTGTAAGCAAGTAAGATACTTCCACAAAAACTTGTAGTTTATATCAGGCAAACAATACAATGCAACAAACTCATGAGGAAAGAGAAATCACAAGGCAGTGCAGCAGCTCTCTGTCCCTAAGATGGAGTTCTTGGTCCTCACTTATTAATTCATATGAATCTCCCTCTACACATGGGGTATTCTAGAAGCTGCTGGGTTTTTGTAGAGAAAGTGGAGCCCAGCAAACGTTGAAGCTCTCAGAATACTGAATTGTATGGCATTTTGCTTGTTCTGACCATAAACTCTATACAAATGTTAAAGAGAATAGGTTTCACGTTATGAAAATATGGAAACTACAGAATACCAGCTATTAAACGTGCATTTGGGAAAACAGATGAGGAGAACTCTTGAATTACTGTTCTTGCTCATATTCAGTGAAGCATGCACTGTCACCTACCAGTCACCAGAGTACAGCTTTGCCTCTACTAAACCACCTCTCAAAGCCAACAACTAGCCTTTCAAATGGTCAACTTCCCAAATGGAAAGGAAGCATTAAAATTCAGTATGAGCAGAAGATGAGATGCAAATAAATCTTTCTTGTTTCTTTATCTTTAAGAATTCTAGCTTACTAAACTTTTATTACATTCAGTTTCACTACTGTCACATTCCAGAAGTCAACTAAACATCATGATGTTTGTCACTACTCTTGAAAAAATTTTGTGGATTGAGCTTACAATTGACAGACTGCATGGCTTTCTGTTGTGTTCTAGGATCCCTGGGAATAATTGTTTGACTCCTCTTCAGATAGCATGAAAGAGAAGCACATGCTGGTTCTGTAGCTGACCGCTGTTTCTTTTTCAAGTGATAGGTTACAAGTGGCTTGAAAACTTACCTTTCCTCATGGACAGTCCTTTACATAGCCTTTAATGATAGTCCTATACCCACTCAAGTTCTCCACACTCTTCATCTGTCATATTAAGCAGATTAGCAAACACCCCTTATCTGCCATTTTCAGGAGTTCAGTCTTGCAGCTCCCTGGTTCCTCAGCCCCACTCTGCAGTTTCCCATGGCTGCATAGCCTGAACTCAAACATAGGAACACATTTTGAAGCTGTTAGCTAACAAAACCACATCAACAGAACTTTGGGGAAACTAAACCTCTGCCCCTAAAAGCATAATCATTTCAATTCACCCTGTTAATACATGAATTACAACCAAGATTGGCCTGCTGGGAAATCGAGTGTTTTTCATATCCAGGTTAGTTGAGACACTGATCTATTTTAAATGTCACTGACCACTAAGAACATCCTGCTGAATGGCAGCCTTTACGCCTTGGTGAAAGACCTTCTGCTTTCTTTTTCTTCTCCCATGAGCGCTATCATACTTGAAATGAGAGTAAGGGAATATGCTGCTCCTGGATGCAACCAGCATAAATACTTGCTAGAGAACAGAGGGAGCATATAACCTGGAACAAGCAACTAAAATCTGTAATGATCAAAAGAGCTAATTTTGCAGTCTAATTCACCCAGCCATTCTTGTTTGTAAGACTACGCTAAAAGTTGCGCTTGGATCAACGCTGCAAAAAAAAGTGCGCCTTATAATCTGGTGCGCCTTATATATGAAATTAGCTTGAAATTTTACCATTAACTGATACTGCGCCTTATAATCAGGTGTGCCTTATGGTCGCGAAAATACGGTACATTAATTTAACCTGCCTGTTGGCTTTATTCATGATTGCTACCTGAACTTTGAGTAAAGCCAAAAATATTTTTTCTCTCAAAAATGTTATGAAGAGGTATCTCCACCCAGGTTTCTCTCAGGCTTCAATCAATTACAGGGAACACAGAAGTAAGCTATGTCCTTGTGAAAATTCCATACCCCTTTGCCTTGAAATTTCAAGCATGCCAAGTTCCACTATAAGAGAATGGTTTTTCCATTTCCAATTAATTCTTCAAAAAGAAATAGCGTGAAAAATAAAGGGAAAGGGGGACAATCTCTGCTCTCAAAGGCATAAAGTTTGCTGATTGCCGCAAGAAGAACTGAATGGTAAGATGACCTCCATTCATTTGGCTTCTCATAGAAGCTGGCACACAAGAATCATCTGAATTGTCTCATCTCGTGATTTAAATAAAACTTCACCTATCTGAAATCCTGGTCCTGATAGTTAAAGCCTTCTATAAGACCTGGCTTCTGACAGCGGACAAATCTGAAAGATCATCCCCCATGCCTCAGAAAGAATATGATCAAGAGATACAGTGAAGCCAGAAGACAGTGACTGTAGTCATCCATCTGGAGAGGTTATTGAAAACAGCAGGTTTTTCAAGATGTCCTAAAAATTCATGTACTAGTATCTCAATGCTTTGGAAAACATCTGTACTCTAAACAAAGAGGAAAAGAAAAGCTGAAATAAATGTCTGGCCACCTGCTGACCTCTCCATGCAGCACACAAAAGAAAGCCTTTGTGATTTATGTATGGGTATACAATTTACTGTTTGAGGAATTCAGCAATCATTATACAAAGACTGGAAAGAAAAAAACCTGAGCTGCACATTTTCCTGTGAACCAAGGGACCAAAGTTTTCTGCACCTTGGTGAAAATTTACATTGATTACCAGCCACACTAAAATTCCTATTAGATGCCTGTTTTGGTTTCTAAACCAGGCAGAAATATCAATTAGTGTAGTAGTTTAGATTTGCCAATTTTAATATATTCACTTTCTGCTGTGACATAGAATTAAAAGCAAAAGCAAGGCAGGCCTGAAATTTAAAGGGTGTAAAGAAAAAATTTATTAACAACATAAAGAAACAATAAGTTCAGAATAAAACCTTCAGACCACCCCTACTTCCCTTTCCCACACTTCCTTCTCCTTAACAACAATATACAGAAATACTTCAGTCAGTTACCAACTTCAATAATTTTTTTCAGTTCACTTTAGGGAGAGGAGTTTATTCTTGTCTGGCTATAGGGATTTTTCCTAAAAACTGTGCTTATGGGCCATGTTAAACTCAAGAATGAACTGTTCAAAAAGCAAAAGTTCTCTTAATTTCTCTTTCTCTCTGATTGTACTTCATCCCCTTGAACAGAGACTCCCTTTTTTTCCTCTGGGCAAAGGATCCTCAACATATATGCTTTTATTCCATGATCTATTAAGTCGAACATTCCAACCCTCCATGTATTTTTCCACGGTTTATAGGAATTTTTAGGGTGTACAATCCATCCTTCTAGCATACAAAAGGCCTGGCCACCCTATGGCTGCCCCGAGCCTGTGGCAGAGAAGGATTCTGCCATCACCCTGGGGGTCTAGGATCTCAGCAACAGGCCTCTCTTCTCCCTGGCTATAGGGGCCTCTGGTTGAAAATGGGGCCTGGCAGCTTCCTGAGCCTGCCCCTGCCCGGCCTGGGCCGCATGGAGGGGGCCCAGGCATGTGTTACTTTGTGAGAAGCAGAAATGAAAGAGACCTTTTCTGGACTTTTTCGTCTTTACATGTCTGTTTCATAAAGACAAGTACAGTAATTTCACAATTATAAGCCGCACCTGATTATAAGCCGCACAGCTGGGGAGCTGGGGAGACCATGGGATTTGTCCATATATAAGCCGCACCTGAATATAAGCCGTAGTTTTTGTTTTGTTTTGTTTTGTGTGGTTTTTTAAGCGAGGATCCATGTGTAACAAAGTAACAAATTAGTAACAGAATCGCTGCCAGCGTGGGGTTTGGTGTCAGGTGCTCAAGTTGCAAACAGTTTTCATAGACCAGCAAAGCCTTTAAAGGCAGCCCCAGGTGCCCTCCCCGGCCGGCTCTCACTTCCGGGTTGGCATTTCACTGGGATCTGTCCATAGATAAGTCGCACCTGAATATAAGCTGCACTACTGAGGTAGGCTGGATTCTTCAATGAAGAAGGTGCGGCTTATAATCGCAAAATTACTGTAAACTTTCTCATTGGTGTAACAATGTGTCAGGCTTAAAAATGTGACACTGATTGGTCCTTGTCAGATACAAGGGAGAATGACGAGGTCTTGGCATGTAAAACTTTCAGGAAATCTTTACAAACCATAACAATGCCTCTCAGCTGAATTTTTTATTAATAACGTTTCCTGAGGCCCCATATTGCTGTCCAAATACCTTTTTCCCACTGCCTTTCCTAATATTTTCAGTCTTAAATTGAAGGCCTTCAAGTCACTGTCTTCTGTAGACAAAAAAAGCCTCCGTGAAAACCTTCAAATGCTGCAGCCAGGATAAAAATAAGTAGAGCAGCTGAAATGCCTATCAAAGCCATGACATGCAAATTTAAACAAACCTAAATTTAAGCAGACAAACAAATGCATGCTAATCTGTGTGAAATTCACTAGATTGTTCAGATGGTACCTTTACACTAGAGAATATTGCCCCCCAGACTTCAGACAGAAAAATGAAACCTATTAAAAATTCAAAGAAAAGCTGGTTTTGTTTTTCCCACCTGATGAATTTGTTGAAAAAGTGACCTTTTAGCTCAGTTTCCCAGAGCTGTGAACATTCTTTTCATTCTGCTGATATATGTGCCAATTTTAAAGTAAGTTATACACAGTAGGTGTTTTTAGAAATATTAAAATCTCAGAGCTTGCTTGGACAGCCATTTGAAAACAGATCGTTGAAGGAGAAAGACAGACATTGCTAGTTTCTCCCCTAGAAAGGAACTCTCTTTAACCTTTTTCCTAATTATATATCACTATCAAGATCAGACTTGCTAAGAGATAATGGCATTAAACTATCATACTGGTTTCAATACTAAATATCTTCAATAATTCCTTTCTTTCATGTTATGTTTCGAGTACAAGTGTCCAGACAAACTGTGTAACAAACTACTTTGAAACAAGCAGAAGACAGTTTAGATAAGCTTTCTCAAAAATCTGTTCACATTGGCAGTAATTTTAAGTAAGACAAACTACCACACTGAGTTCTACAGGCTTATATTCACCTATTGAACTGCAAAGAGCATTAGTATTAACAGAAGCCACATATGAACATTTCCCTCAATATATCAAAATAGCACTGTAATCAGGGAGAGAAAGAAAGGCCATCATGAAGGAAGCCTTTTTTATTGCAGGCATTTCTTGGAGGTCAGAGTCTTCAAAAGAACACTGAGAGCCTGAAAATAGATGCATAAAGACTTCACTTGACTTTCTGAAGCATCCAGAGAAAGTCAGCTTCTGAGCATGATTTGTTAACTGCCAAAATTTGATAGATAAAAACTATCTGAAAAAGAAAGAGACTGTAGGATGCAACTCTGAGCTGCATAATCTTGTCCATGCGCATCTATGTCAGATACCCACAAGACTTAACAGCAGACACCATATTTGCCCTTTGTGTATTTTCCAAATAACTTGATGTATGAGGCATTGTGCCTAAATTTTTGTTGTTGTTGAAAGAAATGTTTTTCTTCTTTGGGATTCAACTGAAGATTTGTACCTCAGTGTTTTTCTTATGTATGTAAGAAACTATGTGAAAAAGAGGTCAACCCAGATCAATGTTTCTGTCAGTCATTATCCAGATATAGCACAAGAGCACATTACACACTACACACAAGAAATGTAGGTCAAAGACTTATCACTGCACATGCTAACAAAATAAACCATAATCATATTCCATTTCCATAGTTTAATCTTCTTTTTTCAGAAAAAAATGCCACAAATAGGGGACAAGAGTCAGTCTGGGATTTTAATCTGCACAACTAAGTAACTTATTATGCAGCATTTTGGCAGCATGGAGTACTTTGGGGAAGGAATAAGGTTTTAAATAATGGGACTCAGCAATTTCCAAAATGGGTGTGTTTTATGTTAGCAGGAAAAAGGGATAAGATTTCTCCTTGCTGATGATATGTAGGATACTACACTTCGTAAAACAATCTGGTGAATACAAAGCCAAACAAAAAAAGAGCTTTGTTGAAATAATCAACATACAGCAAATATTACCTGCATATTGCAAAGTACATATGTACTGTAATTAAATTTTTAAAAGGCAGTGAAACATGCTTCTTTGTCCTCTTATTTTCCTTTGTGATTGAGCAAATGGGTAGAAAAAGTAAAAATAGCCATTTTTCATCTCCAACAAGGTGAAAGTTCATCTCTCTGCTCTGCTGTTACTGTGCCCATGGCAATATTTACCAATACATCGGCAGATTAGCGATTAACCTAGGAAAACATTAGCTTACTGTAATGCATGGCATGTTTTGACAGAGAGATGAAAACCCATTGTCCCAAGAAAATACTACAGAGGATATACAGGTCTGTTGTTAATGTATGTTTATGTACAATATTGTACATACTGTACATATTGTACTCAGTATATACTGCAATTAAAACATTAATTCATGCAATATGTCTGCTTCAATTATCAGTGGTTGATATTTGCATATTTTTCAATTGGCAATTTAGACATTCCCTCCCACAATTAAGTGAGAGTTGAGTGGAAATCGTGCACAATGAATACTATCCCTTCTTTTTCTCTCTTAGGGATTCTTGTCATAATCTAGGAGCAACTTTCATGACTTGAAAAAGGAACATAATGCTGAGAAAAAATTAAACAAATTTAAAATCTAATAATTGCTCTGTACTAGCATAGGCATATATATTGTGAACAGGCTTTTAAAATTCTTTAGGTAACTACATTGTGCATAGAGGTCAAATCTCTGACATGACAAATGGCATTTCAAAACAGAGAATGGACTCTGTTTTCAGAGACAGCCTGGAATTAGGTATTTATGGTAAAACAACATATTTATATAATGAGAGAGGAAAATCTAACAAAAAGCTTGAAATGTATTTATCACTGGAACCTTTAGCACATAATATTTGGCCTCAGTTGGCAGTTTGCATACCTCATCACATGCATCAAGCTGCCAAAGATAAAGAATTCAGCACCTAAATTCACAAAGTTTTGTAGAAGATGGTGGCAATGGGGGTAGGATATGGGTACCACAGTGTCAGTGTGAGTTGCGTGGGGCTCAGCTGCAACCACAACGGTCAATAGCCACACACACACACGCACAGGCACAAAGCAGGTTCTTGACCTGGAATCATAGAATCTCCTGAGCTGAAAAGGAACCTCAAAGGTCATTGAGTCCAGCTCTTGGCCTTACACATGACAGGCCCAAAGGTCACACCATGTGCCTGAGAACATTGTCCAAACTCTTCTTGCTCTGTATTTACCAATTAATTGACCTAAAAGTCAGAAAGCAAGGTTCTTTCTGTCTGTTATTTCAGCATTTCAAGGCAGAATTTTAGTATGGGAAAAGCACAGCTTTGGATGGAAAAATGCTGCTTCTTCTACAAGATACACATGAGATACCTTACTCAATACTTTAAAAACCTTTACAAAAGGCAGTAGATAAGCAGATTATCTAGAAATGGCTGGCATCTAGCTCCTTCAGCCCAGGAACACTGTAACTCTGACAGAAGTCTCTTCTTGACAATTTCTTATGCCCTACTACTTACAAACTATCCAGTCTGCATAGCGGTTGTATGTTTGCACTTTGTATAATAGTTAAAATAATGCCAATTGTCTGAAAAAATTATATGTTCTGTTGTACAGCCCTGTTTTTTAACATTCTCCTAAAAAAGAATCTTGGTCTATCTAGGGAAAAAAACCCTCCTTATTTGGCAACTCTCATTTTTTTTTCAAACTCAAGACAGAATCATGTCAAGCCTGAAAATTATGTAACCACATAACTCTTGGTTTATAATTTTCATAGACTGAATTTTCTTTTCCTGTAATAATTTAAAACTCATGCAGAAGCAGGATGAACAGACCTAGGCCTCCATCCAGGCAAGCACTCAAAGGCACTGAAAGGAGGAACTCTGCTGAAAATGGTGGGCCAGGTCGCTTGCTCTCCAGAGCAAGAGAGTTCTCTTCATAGCCAGCTTATGGGAACTGAAACACAGCTTGCACCACTCAAAGTCCACAAAATAAACAAAGAGATTTGAAAACATCCCAACATAAACCTGCTATTTCAATCGGTCTGGATACCTGCTTATTAATTTTTTTTGCCATTTTAGTTATGTAGTTGTAATTAGATGCTCTTTAAGATCCCTTCCTAAAACTATTCTGTGATTCTGTGCAAATGTAAAAAAATCAAAACCAAAAAAAAACCCAAACCCAAACAATCGCAGAAAAAAAAAATCAAACAAAAAACTCCAATGCTACCAGATGAAAAAAAAGGACAACCAAAAGCTGCACCCAGTAATTCTGAGCAAAATCCCTGATTAGATGTAGCACAGATGCATATTCATCATCTGGGTTGATTGTGTAACTACACAGAAATTACACAGAAAAGTGGAAAAAAAATTGCCCTCAAATGGTGTATGCTGTATCTGACCCTGGAGATGCACAGTTCTGTTACTGATGAGCCCTTGGAGCAAACCTGCACCACAGGCAAACATTTTTATGGAACTGAGGTTATGAAGTCTTTCTGAGCTGTTTCTTAAAAAAACAATTCTCAACATGACCAAAACCTAATCACAATGATTTTTAGTATTTGCCTATTTGTCTGGTATTTATTTATAAGTCACCTCCAGCTGCTAGGGATTTTTGGCAGAACTACCATTTTCATGTAAGGCCAGTTCTACCAGCACCAGTTCTGCTTCTCAATTCTAACCTCAGCCTGTTACTACTCATCATGTACAAAATCGATATTGTCTCCTTATAAACTTCTCCTGTCCTTCAAGCTCACACTATGGTTTCTGAGACAACTCTCTATAAACCTCCCCTGTGAGCTCCCTTAAGTTACCTGATACAGACTAAGACAGGTTCTTGCTGATGTTTCAAATACATATACACAGCATTCTTTATTGTTGCTCTTTGCTCTTGTTTGTTTATTTTTTGTTGTTTTGGCAGGTTTTTTTTTTCAAATAATTTCTTTTGGGCTCTTAATCTTCATCTCCACTTACCAAAGAAAAATAGTGAACTAGGCACGCAGCTCTCAGCAGGAGCAGCAGCAACACTCAGAACAAGAACAGCAAAACTGACAGCTGTGCTTTTCTGTGCACTGAGCATAGTGGGCAAATCAATACCCCGTCAGCCCTGCTGCCATCTGTTGAGTTTCTGGAGCAGACTGGTTATTTATAGAAACCTGTTTGCACAAAGCCAATATTTACCTGTTGGGGCTGTCAAAATCTGCAATCCATCTTTGCTGTTACCCTACTGTTTTTCATGTCAATAACAGAATTTTCCAAAACAAGATACTGTAATGTTTCCCCCCTCACAAATGTTCCCTTCCTGCAAGGGTTGGTTATGTTAATTGTTGCAGCAGGAATGCATCTGGTTTCCTTGGGGCCTTGGGCATCCTCCAGAATGCTGGAAAACTATAGGGATGCCAAACAGGAGCAGCATTTCCCTGCCAAGGCCAAGTGGATATTTAATGTTACTAAAAAACAGTTATTCCCACTCTGCAATGGAATGCTTGGCTGCTGCTGTTACTGTTGTAACCATAACAGTTATTTTCAAGCAGGCAAGAAGTTTTAATGTGAAATTTCAGTGTATTTTCTTTAAAAGTGAACTCAGATTCTAAGCCAAGAAAAAAATGCATGGATGATCTCAATCCTGAATCTTTGCAGACTGACATTTACATTACCAACCTAAAGGTGTGTCCGAAGGAGACGAGAATGAGGAACAGAGTTCTGGTTTCTGTTCCATTTTCTGGCTCAACACTGTTTCTTAGCCAAAAGCTAGGAAGCTGTTTAAGTCATAAGGCTCAGTAATTAATATTACAACAAACAAAAGCAAATCAAAAGGATTTTCTGCTTCTCTTTAGTGTTCTTATTCATCTGTTCCCCATATTTTTGAGATGGCTTCCAGCCTGGCATGTATTTAGGCACTGTCCTATTTCCACTGCTATTTGCTGTACAGATCACAGAATCCATTCCTCATCTGACAGAATAATTTAATCCTTAATTCTCTAAACCATTTATTTAAGAATGCTTCTACCGGCCCTACTTTAAGTCCTGCTCTGCATGAACTCCTGCCCTACTTTCATCAGCCCTGTCCTTCAAGGATGCACAGACTGCTGGCCAGTGATACAGCTGGGTGCTGACCAGCACCAGACTCACCACTGAGACCCACAAAATGGTTCCTCTTTAATATAATATGATGATTTTTGAATATTATTTAAAGAGTATGTCAAAGTCACAACAAAGTAATTCTTCCTCTTAGATAAGGTCCACAAACTCCCTCCAGGGTAAGCATTAGAGAGCCTGCAGGAAAACTTCTTGTTAGACAAATGGAGCCACAGATGTGACTTTCATCTGGTGTACAAAGCAAGGATGTTACATACAAGGCACAGATACCAAATTATGAAAAGTACTATTTTTAACATAGACTTTTCTCCAAAACAAAAGTGTCCTAGATTTTTTTTTCTTATTTTCTTTCTTTTTT
>VRYO01000695.1:350530-370290 GCA_009812075.1 Sialia sialis | reverse complement strand
GGGTGTGAATTATCTACTCTTGTCTCCTGCACTAGTAATTGACATTAAAATTTTTGACAGCTGATAATGCTCAGGACCTCACAAATTCAATCTACTGGTGACAAATGCTCTTGTTATATGTGCACTATATCCACAACTGCATAATTATTTTCCTTAACATACGCATTTGAAGCATACTATGGAACATCTAGAGCCCAGAGTTCTCCTGCACTCAGATTCATCCACAGCCAGAACGCGGTACTTTTCATTGCACTAGATTATTAACCAAGTTTTATGTTTGTAATATCAATGCTTCTATTGTGCTTTGTCAAACATAGTCTAGCAACCATTGTGCTATTGCTCCATGTTGATTAGATAAATGTTTGTTCTATCCTACCAGAAAGCAAACAGTGCCCCTATCCCAAGTCTGCTGACTTCTTTTGTTAAGCTTTGACAGGCCTCACACCAATAAGAACACTCCATCAAAAGAAGAGCAACCTCAGGGAAAGGGTAATGGGAAAACAGTGGCTGAAGTACTAGACTGGGGCTCAACATGTCCGTGAATACCCAGAAATCCTCATTTACTACGGATAGCACAATATTAGCAATTTGCACTACTTGAATAAATATTAGTTAAAAACTTGAAAAGCACCACAGTCTGAAGGTTCATTTCTCATTTTAAATACCAAAAAAATCCCTGAAAAAAGGCCATCCCTTTAATTTATGCACTGTACTAACATTTAGGTTGCATGTATCTAATTGCTGACTGCCACAGGTGCCTTTGTATGACCTTGGACACATAATTTAATCCTTCTATGTGTTCATTCTCCTTTTGTCTTACTACCCAGCACTGCAGACTGGCAACTACCACACCTCAGAGAATAATCAGAGGAAACTAATGCTACAGGTAGTATTAGTATCTCTCATGCATATGTTGTTGCCACTCATGGTTTAAATCACCACCGTTTTGGGCTACAAGATCCAGGAGGGCAACTGAAAATGTTGCTTTCCCCGGAATTACCTAAGAACTTAATATAAGAAATGCAATTTTCAGATACTATTTCATTTAAGAAATGAAATACTGAGATAAGCAATTGCCTTGATTTATACTATGGTACATTATACAGGCTCTTATTTCTCCAAGAGGATCCCCATGGCTTAGAGGGCATTGGGAAATGTGTCCTGAAGCATGCAACAAGACAGATGAAATAGAAGTTTAATGGCGTCCTCTGCCCCAATATCAATTACTTAATTCCAGGAATGGGACCAAGATGACCCAAGTGATCCTTTTCAGTTCAGTGTTCATTAGTCCTCATGAGTCCGATTTAAAAGAAAAAAAGGAAAAAAAGCTGATTTCAGCCCTCAGCATACTTCTGTGATTAGGGTAATGAGGAAGAGACCATTTTACAAAGCAGTTCATGGATTCTTTCTCACATTTCAGAATGCAGCTGCCTTCAAACTCCCACTTGGCAAAGAGGGGACTTCTCACCATAAGTAGTCTGCCTAATCTGGCATGTGACATGATTATAGGCCTTGGTCAAGTGTTGCAATGCAAGATGATTTACAGTAATCAGCATTCTCTAGAATCAGTGCAAAACAAATCCAACACAACTAGAGACCTTGAAAGAAGGTCCTCTTTCTTCTGTCTGAAGATACCGTCTTAAGAAGATGTTAGCCAACTAATTAAATATTCACATGTAGCACACAACACATCCTGGCCATCAGAAACATCACTATTTGTAAATTTCCTTTTGGTGTTCACAGGTTGGTTTTGACCATAAGGAAAACTTAATATTTCTCAAATTTCAGTGCAGTGGTGCTCCCTATACCTCTAGAGGTTTTCAAGTTATCAGAAGCCATCCGCTGTAACCCATGACAAAAAACCTCTGTCTGCTCTGCTGAACACTGAAATGAAATGCCAATGCTATGACAAATGTGAAAGTCTCCTGATTTGTGAAGGAATCAACTAATATATAATATAATAATAATAATAATAATAATAATAATAAATCCAGCTTAAACAACAATTTGTAGACAATTCAGTGGTCTAAAGAGGAAAAAGATGATGGGAGAGGTGGATTTGGCTGGCTCCACCTAGCTTTTAGGCCACTGTGGCATAGAAACCAGATGCTTTCTTGCTGTGATTTCATGATGGCAACTTCTCTTTCTCCCTCAAGTCTATTTTGATGTCTCAAAGTACCAACTTTACTTGGCCACTATATATTATCTGTACACTGGCATATTAGAAAGAAGCATATGGGAAAACAATAGAAGAGAGTTAGGGGGAAAAAAAGAAAAGAAAGAAAAAGAAAAAGAAAAAGAAAAAGAAAAAGAAAAAGAAAAAGAAAAAGAAAAAGAAAAAGAAAAAGAAAAAGAAAAGAAAGAAAAATAAAGGAGAGAGAAAAAGAGAAGAAAAGAGAGAGAGAAAAAAAAGAAAACAAAAGAAAAAGGAAGGAAAAGAAAGAGAGAGAGAAAAAGAGAGAGAGAAAGAGAGAAAGAGAGAAAGAGAGAAAGAGAGAAAAAAAGAAAGAGAGAGAGGAAAAAAAAAAAAAGAAAGAAAGAAAGAAAGAAAGAAAGAAAGAAAGAAAGAAAGAAAGAAAGAAAGAAAGAAAGAAAGAAAGAAAGAAAGAGAAAAAGAGGAAATTTACTGCAGTCAAAATTCTCATAATAAAGGGGTGATTTTGGACCAGATTTCAGTCTGTCTCTCATACTGGATTAAAAAGACAGGTTTTGGACCCCAAACTGGTACTATCTGTGGACACTGATGTATTTAAAATGTTAAAGATAAATAGTCTGTTTTGAGACCTTTTAAAAATATAATACATAGGAACTAGAACAGGCATTTCAGTCTGCATACTTTGTATCAAATTCCAGATGACCACATGGTTTAATGCCTCACATTCACCTACAGAAAAAACACGCTCTGCCTTACTTGCCAAATGTGAGCCATACCTATGACTCCAAAAACGAATCCAAACTGTTCCCCAAATCATAAACCACATCCCGATTTATCAGAACACGAGCCATTTTGCTCACAAGCATAATCAGGGTCATTAAGGTCCCCTCATTAACAGAGTTTTCTGCTGTCTCTGCATTAGCACGGGTGGGCTGAGAGAGGCCAGCCACTGGAACCTCCTTTATTCTGCACAGGAGAGCACATAAGCCTGGGGAATGAAGAGGGTGTTTTTAATTAATCCAACATAAATAAAACTGCCAGAAAACATAGTGAGGAATAGAGTCAGCCTTCTGTAGGTCAAAGCCAAAGGCTACATTTGTACCTTGGGACAACTTCATTATTCTCAGCTGAGCTGCACAAGGGATTAATTTAACCCTCAGAAAAGGGTCAAACGAAACTGGGAGAGGAACAGAACAACCCATTAATAAGAGCTATAGGAATACACATTCATAGAGTTTAGTTCAAATTCCTCCTTACAGCTGCTGTTTTCAGTGCAAGCAGGTACATACAGGAATGTCACCATTTCCATCCTGCTCCGTCTGCTGTTGTCAGAGCCCTTTCTTCTATTGCATATTCTCAAATGGCTTTTAATTTAAATCATTTATATTCTCAAAACCCTGAGATCTAGCGAAGTACTGAGCCTTGTTCACCTGTCTACTTCATTTTTTTTTCTTTTTCCTCCTTTACTAATTCTTAAAATGTATCTGCAAGGCAGAGAACAATTTTTCTTTTTTTAAATTTAGCTAATTGTTTCAGTTGTGAGCTGCAAGCAGTGTTCCCATTCCAGAAGGAGAACACTGTCAGATTCTAAATGTGACTGTGTACCTTAGGTGTAAAATTGTGCAGTAGTTCATAATTGCATGGACTGCCACTACCAAGCTAGAAAAATAAAGAAAGAGTGTAGAGACAAAGCATTAAAAGCAGAAACATCCTAGGACTCAGCATTTTTTAAGTTCAGGGACATATTTTTGGTAGCTATTTATATTTAATTTATATTAGTGTTTCCACTCTAGATATGGCATTAATGTTCCCTCCTCCCTTCACAACACACACTGCCAGCTTGAACATATCTTAGCGTACTGTTCTGCTTTCTCCATTGTTCACTCTTCTTTGCCCTTAAAGGCTGCAAAGACCTGCACCCTGCTTTCCTCCCTTGGATTTTACTGAGTATTTCTGGCCATTATTCTGCTCTGGTAAAACCCAGAGCAACTTTACTTCACTTTTCCAAAGTTTTAGAGACAAGTCCCTTTACTAGCTTTCCTAGTTTTAAGTAAGTATACTAAAGATTTCCAGAAGAAATATATCAAATTAGCCTGTACGGAATAGGAAACCTGCCAGCTACTATCATATACGTCTGCAGCTGTTTCCTGTGATATGCTTCGAGTGCAGCTTCTAAGTGATCAATTTAGCCAACACAGAATTTATTATGTCTCTCCAGTCACAAACTGAAGCAAATCTGAGTGTCTCCTGATGTCATGGAAAGCGACTAGATGGCATTGATAAACATTGTCAGCCTGACTCCTGATACTTGCATTACTGAAAACAGGACCACTAGCATGGTCCTGTTACTTTTGCTTCTAAAGTCCTCTATCTTAGGACTGATTATCTAAAATAAACGAAAAAGGAATGTAAGGTGCTATGATTTAGTATTTTAAAAGAGAGACACCTAATTCTGAAGGCTCATTAGCAGCTTCTGGTTGAGGTAGATGTTGCAGACCAACATGCCTGAAAATTGGCTTCCCGTCTTGTTCTCCTTATAGCAATCTAGAACATTTAGAGTAGGATATCTGCACGGATTTAGAGTAGGATATCTGGAGGTGGTGCAGCCAGATTATGCTGATATTTGCATGAAATTTTGGTGGTTGCCATGAGATGTCCTCTTCCATTTACTCTGTGGCAAGACAAGCCATATTAAAGCAATGGGGGAGACAATGGACTGCCAGATCAGTGAGCAAAAGTGAACAGCCTGTATAGGAAAGTTATTTTTCATGGTGCTAACTGAAGCTTTGCCAGAGGTGAAATTTCTAAGCAGGGATGATTTTCATCATCACTAAAGTAAGGCCACCCTCAAAAGACCCAAATAAAAGAATGAGATTTAAGCATTACACTGAAACCAACTAACAGACCAGCCTAACTCTTTCAAAAGAAAATTCAACAAAATCTAACCACTTGCTAGGTTAAGCCAGTTTCTATTGAAAGTGATTCCAGTTTGTCTCTTGATGAGAGGAACACAATTGACTGCAGGGGGTTGAATTATCATCTTTAGAAATTGGTGATTAAAGATCCTGAAATACCACAGGATAAAGAGCAGAGCAGGCAGAATCTCAGGTAATCAAATGCTTCTGTCAAACATACATAGTTTAATATTCCTTTCTATCAAAACCAAAAATATGCATAAGATAGTGGGAATCTGCTTCTTTTCTTTTCTTCTTTTTTTTCTTTTCATACTTCTCTGTGGTATTTTTAGAACTCCTTCACACTGATAACAGCAGGAAAATAACTTGATTAGCAGCTAATATCTTTGTGTTGTTTTACAGCCTTGTTTCACTTAAACATTTGTCAGTATGGCATATGCATTAAACTACTTTTTTGGTGACACCTTTTGAACCTGCTAGAATCATATGAAAAATTAAAATTAACCTGGAAATACAGAAGTCTGCATCTTCTGCAGAAATTTACACTTCCAGTGAAGATCCTATGAGTTGTATTAGTAAAAAGCATTGCAGAACTACAGAGCAAACTAAAAGGTGATGTATTCCCAGATTATTTATAACATCTATGTACACAGAGACAACAATTTTTCTTTTTGCATCAGTAATGGCAAGCATCCTAGTTATCTCCTCCTACTACATGAATCTGGATTTCCCATTAATTTCTAATTGGATGCATACATACTAATGTCATATTGAAAAAACCCTCCTGTCTGCAAGACCAAGGGACTTTCCTAAGAAACCTCTTACACTTTTCAAAGTAGCTCAAATCATGCTTGGATAGCACTTGCATATTGGAGTAATACCACTGCAGCCCATACAATGGCTCCTGTGACTTAGCACAACAGAGAACTCAAAATTTTTTATTACACAACCCATTCTTAGACATAAATTAAATGTGCTTTGGTTAATTATGTCCTCTCTTTCTCATGTACATGGGGAAAAATTAAAGAAATGAGAACAGAGAACTGTAAATAAGATCTTTCTTTTTAACTATATACAGTAACTATGCAGTATCCTTTCTGGCCATAATATCAAGATACACTGCAGAGTTAAATGTAAAACATTAAAGCCAGAACTGAAGAGCTAAGCATTCACGGCAGGGCTTTATTGTCAACCTATCATGATCTAAAAAACACACATCTACTGCTGAGTCAATGTAGTTTTAAAAATAATGGCTTCTTTTATTTTAAAAAGGTTCTCAACATCTTCAAGGCTGTTAGGGTTAGCATGGACTATTTATATGCATCAATGAAAAGGAGGCAATCTTACTTTGCTCTCCTACTGTTTCCCACTGGTAAGAGTAGCTTGCAGGTTTTCTGCAAAATCTCTCTCATCCCTTGACAAAACTGGAATTATCAACAGGGGACAATTGCATGGCAGCAAGATAAATCAGTGACATTACAGAATAACTTGGAAGGATGAAACAATTTGATTGACTGTGCTGCTGGACTGTAGCAGCCAACTTGGCTACAAGCATGCACTTTCTCTTCCTTTGTCTCTTGCATGCTGAGAGCAAAGAAAGTAACAAGCTGTTATCTCTGGTGGAACAGTCTTTTTTGTATAGCTGTAATCAAACTTGTTACTTGTTTTGTGACTGACTCAAACAGAGCTCTCCTACAACTTTCATTTTCTTTAGGAGGAGATGCCTTTTGACTGACTTCATGGTGCAGTTTGACCACTTCAGCCTATAAGGAATTCAACCCCTTAGTTCTGGGGACGAGCCAAAAACTGATGCGAGTTCTAGCACTTTTTCAACACGGCCAAGGTTTTGCTTTCTGGACAGGTGTTCTTTTTAAGCAGCTCCTGAATTTGACCCTGACCATGATCATGCAAGCAATGGATAATGCTAAGGTGACCAGAATTGCAAAGCAGTGCCCTTCACTGAAAATGATCCACAACCTGCCATGTTCACTTTTTACAGGTGCCCTGTGGCACTGTCACACATAGATGCTCCAAATGGGCTGTGGCATTAGAGATGCACAATATCCTTGGCTAGGATATTTGCCAGCAGCAATGATGTCTGCATTACAGGCAGTGATGAGAACATCAGATTGAGGGCATGATCTGAAAGGAACTAGATTCAGGCCCAGGTGTCTGCCTGTGCAGGAGATCATGACGAAATGTACACACTTCACAATCACAAGAACCACACACTGTGATTATCTGCTGGAAACTGTAATAGCCTCTGGGATTTTGGTGCAATAAAACCTTTAAATCATAGTTTTGGCAAACCTCTGGGTCTATCAGCAGCTGAGCTCTGGAGTTTAAGCTGAAAGTCACAGAAATAGCTTTAGGGCTTTCCTATACTTTTCACGTTACAAATTTGTCATTCATCTATCCAACTGAAAAAACCCCCCACATTTCTTTCAATTACTAGTACCCAATAACAGTTAACAAAATTAGAAAGGTTTCTCTTTTATCCTCTGTTTAAACCTGGCAGAAAGTCCTTTAAAAACAACAACAACAACAAAAAGACACAATGCAGCAATTATTTATCTTACCAGGTCAATGATAAATGTTAATGGTCAGAACTGTATGTTTGGAACAGTTGATATTTACTCCACCAAAGACAGTCAGAAGTTTCTTGCTTATACCTTAAATATGAAATACGAATTCAAAGCCTTAAAATTCACTGGGCTAGAACCTTTAGCAATGAAAACTGTTATTGGGATTGGTGCAAAGTTCATTCTGAAGTAGATGCCCATGACTGTAGAATGATGGAAATCCTGCATGCAGAGATGACCTGATACATAATTTATCCATGAAAAAGCAGAACTTACTGTAATACTCACTTGTACCTTTTCAGTACCATTAGAAATGAGCATAAGTCCACTTGCTATTGAAAATGGAACTTATGACATTCTAAGCGTAATGGCAAAACATTGTATTGTTGTTTGAGATAGGATGATAATTTGAATAGGGGATTTTAAAAGATAAGTTGGGAACAAAGGAATTTATTTCTGATTCTGCTGTGAATAGACTTGCCACTCTTCTATGAAATATTTAACTGGGTTATAGTAGCACTTCAAAGCAGAAAAATTCAAAACCAACTATTAACATATAACATAATTATTAACATAACCCATTTCTCCACTGCAGTTACAAAATATCAGAGGTGTTCCTAAATCAAGCCTTTGTTTATTTACTACTCTGAGCATCAAAGTAACTGGTCCTGTAAAAGTGAGAGTTTTCAGGGACATTCTGCATCTCTTTGCAGCTGCAGCTATTCTCAAGCATGACCCCGAGAGCTTGAACAGACAACAGAGTCTCACATGAGGGAGGCTCTCCTTTCTGAGAGCTGAGAGGAGCTTCTGTTGGCCAAGTGGCTTAATTACAGACTCCAAAGGTGAGTATGGGGAGGGGGAGAGCAGCAAGTCCCTGAGGGCACAGTGAGGATCAGGAGAGAAGCCTGGTTGTTCTACAGTCCTTCCCTTCCCTATGGCTAAGGCCACAGATACATTTTAATGTCTTATGTTGAACACAGGAAGTGTGAGGCACTTTCCTTGCAGAAAAAGGATCTTCCATATACACCTCTCCTCAGTACCACGCTGAATTATCTGATGTGGAGGTGATTACCTTGTGGTGCTGCAAAAACTGGGACATGCTTCCCTTGTAGGGGATAAAAAGCTTTAACTCCAGCATGTTCTGGCACATCCCAGCTGGCTGAAAGCCAAGGACTCTGCTAACACTGATTGTACTGAGGCAAGAGAGCAACTCAGCAAAAAGCACACCTTGACTCTGCTGCACCTTTGGCTGACGATCCATCCACACAGAGGAAGGACAATCTCTGCAAAGCTTTCTGGTGCTTTTACACAGGACAGCAGGAAATATAAGCAGATATTAAGTGTTTCTCAATCTGCAGATACCTACTCTCCAACCCTTCAGGAAATATCTACTGAAGCGGGGATAAATCTATGACAACTTACATCTTTGCCAGAAAATGGTGGAAACTGGGAAAGACACCACATCCTGATGAGGGGCTGCAAAGGTAGAGTGAAGTAACACCATCCTTTGCAGTTTCTGTTAGGCATCAGACAGAAATGCCAGTCTAAAGTTAGAACCTTATTAACTTTCATGGCAAAGCACTTGAAGAGCTGTATTTGTAGGGATTTAGAAAATCTATTTTTGTTTTTGTTTTCAAGGCTGTTTAATTAACTTGGTGAAGCTCACAAATAAAGAAACATTCTACAGCTATCCTGAAAGTCTTTCCTTTGCTTCCAAGATCCATGGGTTCATGTCTTTCATAAATATGAACTCATTCAAATCTTTTCACAATTTCCCCCTCTTTTTTTTATATATCCATTTCTTTCTCACAGGTGTGAGAACACAATGACAGCTTTGATCTTACTGGAGGTAACTGTATGTGAGTAGATTCTTTTTCTTGAAACACAAACCGGGTGTGGATCCAGAGGTCAAGCCAGAAGGTTACCTATATTTGAAAACCATACTTAAAATCCCTTTGTGTGTCTTCTAATATGCCTCTGAATGTGAGTCTTGAAATACCAGCTGCTCGTTGTATCATGAGATACAGAGTCTTAAGAAGTCTTACAGAGTCCTAAGAAAACTGAAGTTCAAAGAGAAAGGAAGACTAAAAGAGTTGGGTTTGTAGCTATGGAACAAGCATTTTCCATGTGGCACTTTCTTTGCCACATCAAAAGCTCTAATAAAAGCAGTCTGGTCATTCAGGATATGAGCATATTATTTGATGTATTAATTTGACAGTGGGCTAACACTGCTAAGAAGATCTCCTTTTTCACCCCATTACAAGATTGCTTTTGTGCATTATAGAGGAGTTTAAAATGCCCAAGATAGAGCTAATTAAAGTTTTCTGTTTAAATGAAGGTGATGCGTGTCCTCTGAGGTCTGATGTCACATGCTTTTTTGAAACCACTAAATTCTGAGGTAGCAAAACCTGCTAGAATTTTGTGAAGTCCACAAAAAACAAATCTGTGCTCTACAGACTTCTGAATATGCAGAAGGTTTATTGTCGCATGTGTGGATTCTGCAAGTTACCAAAACCAAGGATGCATAACTGAATGAATATTTTCATACTCAGAGTGAATATCATGACCCTTACTGTACTGAAACTTTATTTAACTTGGGTGAAGTATGTATGCAGATGATGATACACTGGGAAGTGTATCAAGACAAAACACTTTCAAGTTACATGGCCTCTGATAAAGAACTTTAAATTTAATCTCTCTGATACAAAGTCATTGTTTCTTCCCTTCATTATGCTTCTCCTCACAGTGGTATGTGTCTAAGGGGGAATGCAGTTGCTAACGATGGGGAACGTAGGGTGTGTGAGCATTTTCTTCACAGATCTCCAAGAGAAGGAAGTACCAATTTCAAGAAAATAGGAGTTAATAAAAACTTCTGCTTGTGGCCATGAGTGCTGCTATCCCTTTTTCTTTCTGAAGAAGCAGCAGGTGGAGGAGGGGTACGATTTCATTAAAGTATTCTAGTTTTCTGGAAGATATCAAGTCAAAATGTAGAAAGAATGTACAGTGGCCTTTTTTTGTACATTATTGTATCTGAGAACAATAAAAAGCAGTGGTTTGTAGTTGTGGGTTTTTGAAGAGACAAAATAAGATAGATCCTTAAAAGCAGCACACTCGGATGGGGAAAGACATGCTTCCAGGAGCCTGTGCTGGGCTGAACTCTAGCTTCAAATGATAATATCCATGAGGTAGTGGCACACGATTCCTCTTTACAGGAGTAGTCCTGAAATCTTGCCAAAAATCCCCCTATATGCCACTTAGTGCTTCAAGACAAGAAGAATAATGGCGGGTCTGTAAAATCTGCTGGAATTGACAGTTCTTATTGTCCTAAAAAGTTTTCATAATGAACAGGAATTTTCAGATTAGCACTGCACAACGTTGAACAAAATGTGCGTCAAGCAAATCAATGGGCTTTTTACAGTTCACAAGTCTTTGTTTTACTGCTGTTCCATTTTTATTCTGTGCTGGGTGTCGCTTTGTTGTGTGCAGGTGCCATTGGAGATGTGAGTGTGTATGCATTGAACAGGGAGTGAGATCTTTCCACGTAAGCCAAGACTTAGCAAGACTTTTCCTAAAAAAATGCGGGTGTTTTTCAGACACAAAGATAAAGAACTCTTTATATTTGTGTGGTTAATCTTATTTGGAGTTGCAACTGCCTTCAATTCATTTAGAGGAGAATATAGCTATCCACCGTTTTTACACTTGTGTGTAAAAGTCTGTACCTACTCACTTGAATAATGGGGTGAAAAACATATACAACTGAGGCAAAACTGAAGACTGGTGGCTCTAACATCTGTTTACCTAGAACGTGAATAACCACCAGGGCTTTTGTAATTGAAGGAGGGTTAAGATCCAGGGAAATAATGAAATATTGAAATTTAATATCTCTCGACATATATAAAGCTCACATCAGAATTTTTTCTCTATGCTTCCACTATAGATTGACATATGGGTATGAGGCTCTACAAACAGATAAAAGATAACCCATTAAGCTCCAAGCCCACAGAAACAAAATTGAACCTGTGGAATGTCTATTCCACTTAAGTTTTCAATTTAACATTATTGAGGCAAATTGAAAGAAAAAAATAACCTGCTGCCTTTGTGAAAATAACGCTCTTCCAAGAAAAAAATAAGCATAAGACTGAAGATCACATCAATGCCTGGTGGCATCTTGTGTAAGTCAATGGAACTGTGCCAATTTGGTCTAGCACCAAACATTTTAGAAGGCACATGAGCCCCTCAAACCAAGTGTTTTCCAATGCAACCAATTAAAGCTACCCTTAGATAGCTGAAAAATAATGCTATCTGCATCCTCCCAACTCCTGCCAGCATGCCACAACTCTCACTGAAGCCTACTCACTCCTCTGTTGCTGGAACTCTTATAGCCTGGGAATCTGAAATGCCTCTCCCATATAGATCATCCCCAAGTATTAATGATGAGCAACAGTTCTCTGCACTATCAGGTCAAAAATCTAATGCAAGCATGGCTTTGATTCCAACATGAGTTTTTCCACCTCAGGCACCATTCTGGTTTGAAGCCCTCAGACAGACTGATCCAGTGCTAAGCAGTTATAGGCTGTCACCCTCCCTCCTGAGACCCCTGCTTTTATCTGCTAATGCACAGGGATAGACAAGCAAAGAAATCCCTTCAAACAAGGTTATTGGAGAGAGAACTCTATCATCTACAGCATTTGCCTAACACTGATAACTAAACTTGAGACGTTTATGCTGGTTGAACTATATCCCTGGAGTGCTAATAAGAATTAAAATATTATCTTATGAGTTGTAGTGACCTTAAAAGACAACATTCTCCTATGCTTTCACAACAGCAATCAGAAAATAAAGCAGAAGGCAGTAGGTATGAAATTAAAAACACTCAAAGGTGCAATTAAGCTTCATTTTGATGCATCCCAAAGGTGTGCAAAATTCCCAGCCTGGAGCCAGGAAAAACCCATGCCCAGGCGTGCAAGGGTCAAAACTTTCTCACAGATTTTTATGGAATATCTTAGCCTAGATCAAAGCATCCACCTTCAAGATGGGGAGTGGGCGTACCTCTTTGCCTAGACTGTCATATGCAATGGGATTTTCAGCTGCACCAGTGCTAAGTAAAGATGAATGATACAAGGCCCTGGGAAAGGTGACATAGCAGCAAAATGCCTTCCTCATTAAAACATTCTTGGCACTTTCATCACTGCTGGACAAAAATAAGTATTGTAATAGGAGCTAACAGTTATCTCTTTTTTGCATACCTTAGAAAAATGTTTTTTTTTCTCTAAGCCCAGAGCCATCGGATGCCTGGAGCCATCATTCCAATAAAAAGTGGCCCAAACACCCCTGGGAAACACAGAGAAGAGTGACTTATATCTGTGTTTTCAGAAAACGCAATAACTCAAATTTACTTAGGGGTCCCTCCTGCATTTGTAATATATGAGGTTAAACACTCAAAACTACACAGAAGAGCTTTACACGCACCAATAGACACTTTCCCTGTATTGATGCACTGAATTCTATGTTCTGTTTTGGTGGTTTTTTTTTTAATTTATATTGATCCATCATTTCTTCTTCTTTTTGGCATCAGCTCTGAGGCAACACTGATTCCTTTACCTGGAGGGATAAGCTCCACATGCACACCTTCCAGCCAGAACTTGCAAAGCAGAAGCAAAGCTGACCAGTTAAACCATATCTAAAATAATTTACACCCTCAACCTGATAGTCCCAGGCAGAAGTGTGACTTCTCAGCAGCTCCTAATACTGGGAAATGAAGCTGTGTGTTAAGTTCTAAAATGAACACAAGACAACAAAAAATGGATTCCTAAAATGAAGCCAACTTCATATGATGTTTGCACCTAGTTTGGTTACAAAAATGATACCTTGATAAAAAGACTACAGTCTCTGAGAGGGTTAAGCAGAGACAACCATGAGCTCCATGCAGCAAAGCCCTCTGTCATGATAAAACATGAACAGAACTGAGCCAAACTCATGGCTGGTGTAACTGAAGTAACCCCAGAGGGTTGCAGAGGGACAGGTTTGCACACACACTTCCCTTCCTTCTCTAAATATACTTTCCACTTTACAGAATCAAAAGCAGAGTCCCAACAGGCAAAGGAATCCACTATCTAACACAGGCCCCACAATGATGAAAAAGGAAACTCTCCACACTTTCCATGCACTCACTCATAAACAAATAGGAAAGCTTTCGAATTAAACATATTTTAAAAAGCCTTCGAAGAAGAAGAAACCAATTTGAAAAAAAGAGAAGAGGAGGAAGGGTAGGAAAAACAATTACTTTTTTGTGCTGAACACAGCGATGAATGATGAGCAACTCATGTTTTCTCGGCTCAGCATCTGAACTGGCATTTGACAAACCACTGTAATAACATACCTATTATTATACTGACACCACAAATACGGTGACTTCATGTGGGCACCTAAGATTTTTGTGCCTGCAATATTCTGCTAAAATACCTCGAAGAACACAGCATCCTTCCACAGACTAACCTTAATTAGGCTAAGAAAACACCCAAGGCAATGCAAACAGCTAACTAGCTTGTCTGATGCCTGAGACCATTTGGACGAATACATCTCGCTACACGGGAAACAAAACCGAGGAATTCTTCACACTATTTACAGTTGTTACTAATTTGCTTTTGCTATTCCTCGACACCATTAATTGCTCCATGCCCAAGCTGAAATAGCAGGATAAAGAATACGGATCTACTTACAGAGATCTCGTAGCTCCATCGTTCCCGATGACAAATCCACCTCCCACACGGCAGCGAGCGAGTGACTTAATGCTGCCTTTTGCGGGCGGCACCGTGCGCACGGGCAGCGGCAGATGCTCCGTGGAGAGGCTCTTGGCGGGGACCCGCGCCTGGCGCAGCCATGGGAGCCGCGCTATCCCGCGGTCGCGCACCTTTGCCCGCGGCGCTGCCCGTGCCCCGGCTTGAGCGCGTAGCTCCGCTTGTATGCCGGGCGCCCGGCGGGCTCCCATTGGCACGAGCGGGCGGCGGCAGCCAATGACAGCCCACTGCCGCGGCAGGGAAACTCCTGCCCGCTTATGTAGCATCTCGGGAGACCGTATTTCCGAGGAAGAGCGCCTCTTCCCTCGCATCCTGCCATCGCATGGTGGGAACGAATAGACCAGAGATCCCCGTCCCTGGGGCTGCCCCTTCCCGCCCGCTCGTTTTGTCTCAAAGCCCAGCGCTCACCCAGAGGAAACGCTGATGGGGACCCGGCACTGCGACCTTGGCGGGGGCCGCGGCAGAGCGCGTCGGTGCTCCACAATTACTCGCTTCATCGCCATGGAAACAGCCTGGATGCAGCGGGTTGGATTTGTGTAGCACATCTGCTGTCAGGCTCATAATCAACTGCAATCTCATCTTTTTCCGTCTGCTCTTGCTGCTTGATTGTGAGTTTGCTCTTTCTTTTCATAAATGCTAGGAAAGTACACACAGACAGAGCTGTGTACGTGTTGACTTTATCCCTGTGCAAACACGCCACAACACATGTGTGTGCACATACCCCAAGAGTATTCACTAGTATGCATGCATGCATATGCTACAGAGGTGCACTGTCTGTGTGCCCAAATCACACAATCATAGAATAGTTAAAGATTGATCACCTGGTTCCAACCCCCCTGCCATGGGCAGAGATAACTTTTATGAGAGCTGTTTGCTTGAAGTCCCATCCAGCCTGGCCTTGAACATTGCCAGAGATGGGGCATCCCTCTGGGTGTCTGTCCCAGTGCCTCATTACCCTCACCACAAAGAATTTCTTCCTATATCTAATTGAAACCAATCTTCCTTCACTTAAAGGCCATTGTATCTTGTTCTGTCACTCTGTGACCTTGTTAAAAGTCCCTCTCCATCTAAGGAAAGTGCTCTGAGGTCTTTTTGGAGCAATCCCTTCTCCAGGCTGAACAACCACAACTCTCTCAAGCTTGTTTTCATAGGAGAGATGCTCCAGCCTTCCCTCTTTTGGACTTGGTCCAAGAAATAATACACCTCATTTACATTTCAAGTTTAAGTAACTGACCAGCAGAAGACTACTGTCAAAATCCTGTATTTTGCTTTCCAGTTCCATACATTGTATCTCTCCAAAACAAGGTAAAAATCTGACACAGCTATTAGGAAATCTCCAAAAATGTATCTGGCACTTACAGACACCAGAATCTTCATGCAACTAATTCTACACTGGGCATTTCTTGTCCTCTTCATGGCCTGATGAAACACACCACTAAGAAATCTTTATGACCAAAGGATTGCTAGTCATTGATGAAAACTCTGTCCTGACCTCAGACAATATAAGGAAGGGGAGATCATTAGAAGAAAGGAAGCAACAGTGGAGAGAGAAAAGATTCCTAAGGAATCAAGGTAAGCAAAGGAACAGTTTGGCATTTAGGGGAATCTTATGGCTGCTCGTCAGACTTTCTCTGGGACAACTGAAAAAAAATCTTTCATCCTTTCCATGTTTCTGTTACTGAAACTGTAAAATGAGAAGAAAAGTGAAGTCAAAGCATTTATATTAAAAAGATATCTTTAGACAGACCATGAGACACTGACATACTTTTACTATGGTGTTAAGAAAGAATTTCAGATGGGAAAAAAAAAAAGAGGATACATTCCTTTCTTAGGAACCCTTACTTGCATTTGTTTAACTAAAAGAAGAATTAAAAAATGAAAGCCCTTCTTAAAAAAAACCTCAACATTTCCATTTTGTACTAATAACAGAAATCCACTAATTTGCCATGGTAAATAGAAGCATTTTAAAATGCGCCATGACAGAGCCTTGCAGGTAGATTCATCTCCTTGCACAATAATGGCCACTCCCTGTTAAATGTCTTCTATCTGAGTGTAATCCTAGAGTCCAGGAAAGTCTTCCAAGCCTCAAGAGCAAGGCCATAAGAAAAAGCTGCTCCAGAGATCTGGCTTTTCAGGGCATCTGTGACTCAATTATAATTCTTGACATAGAAATGAGCTTCTGAGAGAACTGTATTTGTAACAGCTGATGATGCTGTAAGGGTTCACTTCTAGCAATGCTGTACTTCTGACTTTTCATTTGGAGCAGCACCATCACTATAAGGATTACCCTGAGCTTGCCAGCTTTTGTGGTCATTCTTTTAGTTCTGAAGTATTATACTTAAAGATATTCAGTGTACATTTTAAGGGAACAAGGGCTAGACTTGCTGACAGAACTTGCTGTGGAAAAAAGCTATCTGTCCAGCTCCATCCCTCCCCCACCCTTCCTTCCACCTAAATCACACAGGGGAGAGGGTAGACTGGGAGTGTGGAGCATGCTCTGTCATTTGTTTATGAATGGTCAAACACTTCAGCAGTTCCAAGGTTATTTTTGCTAGCTGTTATTGTCATGTCATGGACTGAAAGCATTGCCAAATATGCAGAACTTAAAACAGTCATGCAAACCAACAAGTTCAGATTCTATTGGACAAAAAACCCAGCATATTCCTAGGAGGCCTCTGCAATTAATATTTTTTTTAGCCAATATTAAATTGAAGAGTTTCCTAATGAAATAAATTGTTCCTTTCTGTTATGTGATACATAGAGTTCAAAACTCTGCATTCATTAGGCTGTGCTTTGTTAAACAAAGCCCCACTTCAATAAAAAATAATGATTAGCAGTGCAACTTTGATGTATCTGGAGAAATTTTCCCTTTGGCCCAGTTCCCTAAACTCCCATCTCCATTTCACATGCTGACGGGGAGAAGATTGTGTCCCAGATTAGGGCAACCAATCAAGAACTCAGAAGACCCATTTTTAAGGTTTTCTTTTGTGGGAAAGGAGCAAAAGTGACAGAGATCTCTGCTTCTGACAACAGCAAGCCTCTAGATTTAAGGTCATGAAATCTCACCTTTCATAAGGTGAGAAAGTGACCTTTGTCACTTTCTTTTCCTAGTAATCTCCCCAGAAAATTGCATTTCTTTTCCTCACAAGGTTCTATTGTGAGAAGAAACACACTAATAATTCCATTGCAAGCTAAAGCAGGACAGGACACAGATACCTAGGAAAGCTTTTAAGGGATATCAAAAATTCAAGGCTAGAAAAATCCAGGCATTTCAAAACAGCACAGTAAATAAGATTTCTGAAGAAAAATCTTATAAGATAGCAGGATAAAATGACGCTGTTCAAGTAAAAGGATAAAATATTTCCAGGAAGTCTTCACACCAAAGCTGCTACTTGTCAGTTTGACAGCAGCTCCTGTCAGTATGCTGTCATGGGCAAGACCTGTTTGTGTGTGGGAGCTGAGGAACAACTGGTGATGATATAATGCTTACTCATCCTTCTAGATCGTGGGGTTTTCTTTTTTTAGCCTAGATACCTAAAGGGGAAAATGGTTAACCTGCTAACAGTGCCCCAGTCATAGACTTGGCGGCTGGCTCCCAGCGACTCTTCTTCCAGTGCTATAAATTATCTGTTAATTCCTGGAGTAAACTTTCAAGCCCTTTCAAGAGTCCATTTGTAGAAGCAGCTGATTTGCACCAAGAACAATTTGTCCTATAAAATTATTTCAGGAAGGTCTACACATTTCCCTTTCACATCCATATTCTTGAATTGTCAATTAGGATCTATCTGCATATAATACAAACAAGTATTTCAGAGACTTCCAAGGCCATATTTCACATTTATTTTGTTTTTCCCAAATCTTAGTATCAGAAAACCTCAGAACTCTCTTATCAGGAGGCCCCTACACTTTATTTCAAATGAGCAGCTTTGAGGGTTTGGAGTTTTTTTCCTACTACTACTGCATTGGAAAGAAGTTTTTGCATGGTAACACATAAATACAAATTAAAATGCTGGGCCAGAGCATAAAGAGACATGCCTACATCCTAGAAAAACAAAACCCAAAAAACCAATTAAACAAAAAGAAGAAAGGCACTACACTGCACACAAAAAAGGAAGAAAAGAGAAACTCTGAAAAAGGAAGAAAGAGAAACTGCCTTGCTTAGAGGAAGACTATTCTGTCACAGTGAACAAATTTGGAGTTGCATCATTTTTGATACATGCAGAATGAAAGAAAAAGAAAATTATTTGCAACCTTGGTAAGAACACCAGTAGGTACAGCAGGCAAACAACCTCAAATGATGTTTAGGTTTGGCGACAGTATCATATACAATGTTTGTCTTTGGATACCTATCATATTAAAAAAACCCTTAAAATACACAATCCCTCACAGCTGTCTGCAACTTTTAAGCCTTGCCATTTCAAACATACATTGCAGTCATATAGCATGAGAGGGCACTGAAGAATTTAAAATCAATTATAATAAATCCAGACAGGACACAGCAGAAGGTTTCACAGTACATATCATTGACCTCAGGATTCCTTACATAGCACTCTTATATACACAACTTCAAGAGGCTCAGAAATCACCTTGAAGGTTTTCAAATTTTCAGTACATTCAGACCATATGAGCACTATCTGCCAAATCTATCAATATTCATCCACTCTTGGGTTTAGTATTTTCCCTGCTCCTTCCTTTGCCCACATTGTTCAAATACATTTCACAATTTTGTATCAAAACTTTCTGGAACATGCTGAGAGCATTTTCAGTCATCTCATTGTAATTTCAGTTCTCTCATTCAATCACTCTGTCTGGAGTACACATGGCCAGAACAATACAATTTCACACCACTGCAGCATTTTACCTTCCATCTTTAGCTACTTCTGCAGCTCATGCTTTACACAGGCTGCCAAGCAAGCAACAGCTGCCAGATTTATCTTCAATCCAAACAGGCTAAGTAACTCCATTTAATGCGTGGTTATCTGTAGGATAGGCACTGTGGAATGTACTTCATACTGACACTGTTGAAACAAATTATGCCCTGTAGGTGCTCAGTCTTGCCTCTTACAGGCATACATGCTCCCCCTCCATCTTATTCATTAGTGCATTGTGGTTTTCTTCTTCTGGAAGATGGTAGTTAAATCTCTACTCAATCATATGAAATGGCAGCAGAATGATTTATTTAGCTTTTCTGATTTTAACAAAACCAAAGAGCAGTAGGATGGACAAAATAAAGGAAAAGGTCATCTATCTCAGTTACCTGAACTCAGTCTGATGCTGTCATGGTTCACTGTTTAAATAATGACGCATGATT
>VRYO01000695.1:268395-349579 GCA_009812075.1 Sialia sialis | reverse complement strand
GTCCATAAATAAGCCGCACCTGAATATAAGCCGCACTACTGGGGTAAGCTGGATTCTTCAGTGAAAAAGGTGCGGCTTATATTCGTGAAATTACTGTACATAAATAGGTGTAGTAATACCGGACAAGTATGGGCCTTGGACATGTCTGAACAAGTCCAGGCCATGGTTCAGGTTTTGTGCACCAGCCAAACTATATTTATCTATTGTTGACCATATTTTGCTGCTTAGATGCTTTTTCCCTGAACTTTGCTGTGCTTTCCAATTCTTGGCTGTTTTTGCATAGTTCTTAGTTTAGAATGTTTTTATAACAGGTGCATGGGGAAGACAATTTTAGGGGATTTTTATATAACTTGTTCGAGACCCTTCAAGGTTGCTGAAACATAAACTATGCTAAATTGGGAGAGAAAAGAATGCAAAACAGTATGCCAAGATTAGAAGATCTGAGATAAAGGTGGCTGGTGAGGACCTGGACAGTGAACAATCACTTAACCTGGAGGGTGCATGCAAGGTGCATGAACAAGATACAGGCACCAATCAAGTGATGTGCGATTGTGTGGGCAGTAGTCTTAGAGTGTACAAGTAGAACCAAATGTAAACAATAAATCGGCTTCTGCGTGATCATTTTGATTTGTGGTTCAGAAGTCCGTGTCTCTCCCACAACTAGGTACTCAGGAACTACTTAAACAGAAGATATTTTACCCCATTGACTACAGAAACCCATGTATCAGCACATCTGCTGCACAGGAAGATTAAATCTGTTCACACAAAAGTCACGCTCTCCCTTGCTAATGGAGAAGAGATTAGCAGTGTGAGACCCAAAGCAGGGGCTTTGGGTTTTATCCAACAGACCCTTAAGACTGTCACAATGCATGATGCTAGAAAACATCTCTGGATTTCTAAATAACCCAGTATTTACTTGCCGTGGCATTCTGTAAAAGAAATGGTATTTTTATTGAGTAGAGTTTTGTATGTGTGTGTTTGAATTTTAAAAGCTTCTGCTACATGTTATTTAAGAGTTACAATCAGACACCCAGCAGCCTTAAGTGGGAACTGTATTGCTGTGATTGTGCACCTTTAAGGCCAGACTGATAGTGCTAGTTGGTGATGTTCAGAAAGAGTATACTGAAAACAACTCAGTTACAGAGTTATCTTTGCCTTGGTTCACCTTCCCAGCTGCTGCTGAAGGACCTCCAGACTATTATTTTAATACCTGTTGATGTGAGTGAATCCATGTTTTTCACATTCCCTTAGTACTGCTTTTGCATTCCAGGCTTGCATGGAAGGGTGTCAGAAGGCTCTGATGGTGCAGAAAGGGATTACCAAGACTACAGGTAATGAGAAAAACAGAAAGAACAAGTCCAGTTTCCAGTTCCAGTAAGCACACAACAAATTTTCCTGAGAACGTCTTCTGTCTGCTTCCACCTCATGCAGAAATGAAAGTCAAATGAACGCTCGCATAAGCTGAATGAACATTTAGGGCTGTTTACCATGGAATTATTGCAAGCGTGCACATAGCTTCAGCTAGAAAGGGCAATATCCTCCACCCACACCCTCATAAGGTAATTTGGAGCACAGAAAATGAGCTACTGATGCTTCTATTCTATGTTAGCCTCTGGCAGCAGGCATCTATTCCTCAGGATTTCAAGATATCCCTGAACTCGACTTTGAAAATAGCCCCTTCTCAGAGACACTAACAGCCACTTTTTCAGTCCGGGTACATGGAAATGTACAGCCAAATATACGTACCTCAAACACGTGTCACATGCACAACAGAAGCGTGCCCACACATGCCTATTCTCAGCCAAATGTAGTATAAATAATCTCACTACAAAAAAAAGGCTTGCTTAAACGAAGTCTCTTGCTTAAATAAGGCTGTCACAAATACTCTTTCTTTATGTTTCCTGCTTCATCTCATGTGTAAGTCTGGAAAGTGGCAACTCTATTGGAATGACTGGAGAAATTCTACTCAAAGTCAATAGATAAAAAGGACAGGTGAGCTCAGCATCCTGATACCACTGGAGAAGAGATTTAAGGAAAATAATAAAAGGCAGGCAGTTTCTTTTTTCATGTCTCTGATGCCAAGATGGATAAATAATAGTAAGACAGGCAATAAGATATTGCAGACATTGGAAGAGATCCTCGAGCACTGAAACAGCAGCCCACACAAAACTAAAGTTATAAAAATAAACCTTGCACTTTCAGTTCAAAAAAACAGAGAAAATAAGAAAAATGTATTAGAAAAGGAAAAGTAACTTTTCCCTCTTTCTTGGCATCTTTGGAAGGATACCAGATGACTGTCCATACTCCTCATTATGCTCATGTCTGTTTTCATCAATATGGTTTTATGGACATTTTCTGTCTTACCCTTTTCAAAACATTTCAAGAAGCTGTTAAGACTGCTTTCTCTGAAGATGAGTAGGAAGGAGCGGCTGTCAGAAAGGACTCTCTGAACTCCCTGCAACAACCCTGCTTCACATTCAGCCCACACACCAGGCCCAGCTCTATCAGAGTTCTGGCACATTTTGTCAGGGCTGGTGCATGTGCTCAGAACTTCCTTCCCGCTAATGAGCCTCTCTTTAATTGATCTTCAGAGTACATATTTCTTCAGACCCAATCATCTACAAGCTAAAGATGCTGTCAATACTGTCGTATGGCAATTGCCACTGCAGAGACAAGTCCCACCTTGTACTCTTTTCGCTGAACCCTCTGCTCTTTGCATATGGTAGGTGGAATGATTACTTCATCTTCCAAGTGAAGAGACAAATTTATAAAGGTCAAGCAAAGTAAAGGCAGTTACAATAGTGGGCACAAACTCCAAGTTTTCCTCACTCTTCATTACCCAACCTCTGAAACATAAACAGACCTACAGTGCTAAGCCAGTAGTATTTCTACTGTTACATTACTGCTTTGTTCAGGGTTGGACCGTTTTCATTCCATTAATGCTTTCCTTTAAAAACATTTCCGAATTGGTTTTAAAAAAATAAAAATAGACAGTTAAAAATATTTCAATCTTCCTTAATTGTTCAGGGATATATTTTCAAAGCAGTATGCCAGGAGAATTCCACGTGACTCCCATTCATGTTAAAATTAGAGTCACCAGAATAAATCCCATATGCTTCTTTGAAAAGGTATCGCAATATGTCCAAGGAAAATTTTTCCAGCTTAATGCTGCATATGCAATTTTTTGCCTGCTTTTCTTGTTTAGATTTATAAATAGATTTTTAACATCCTTTTATTCTTTTTTTTTCTTTTTTAAATAACACTTTGTACAATCTGGAAAAACAGAAAGAAGAGATCTGCTGGTTTTCTTGGTTTTTCTGTAGCCATTTTATTTTTAAATTATCAGTTTAATCAGAATAACTTTGCTTTGTAGGATGTGAAGCTTTATTATAAATATTTTTTTAAATACTGTCACTGTAGACAATTTTTCTACCTGAGGCACAGCCTGCAATGAGGTCTGGCTGCCTTCCACATCTGAGCTGCTGTCCTGTCAACTGGTGCTCAACATTTCTTTGTTAGCCAGAAACTATCGTAATTTCACACCTATAAGGCACACCTTTTTGACTGAAGTTTCGATCCAAAGCTGGAAGTGCGCCTTATCACCCAGTGTGCCTTATATATGGACGAAAATCGGAAAGTTGTCAACCCAGAAGTGCAAGCCAACAGCAGCCCTGAGCCAAGCTGAGCCAAGCCTTCATGGCTCCAAGTAGGACTGGAGCCGCCCCCCATGGCTGTGGGGCCAGGGGTGGGGACGCCCCAGCCCGGGTGCTGGGAGGGGTCTGAGGGAAGGGGAGGGGGCCTAGGGTGTGTTTAAAGGCTACGCCAATATGTGTAAACTGCTTGCAAATTGAGCACCTGACAGTATTCTGTTACTAATTTATTACTTTGTTGCACACAGATCCCCGCTGTGGGGGTAAAAAAAAAAAAAAAGAAAACGAAAGTGCTCCTTATAGGCCAGTGCGCCTTATATATAGACAAATTCTGTGGACTTCCCGGCTACCTGGAAGTGCATCTTATAACCCAGTGCGCCTTATAAGTGCAAAATTACTGTAATTTTCACTTTTGGACAGTGGGGAACTATTTTCCAGAAATTTTCCACTATTGCCAAGGCATAATGTCTCCTTGGCAACAGCAGCACTGATGCTTTGTGCTAGAGCCAGTCATGAACATACAGGTTTCTATATTCACGGTCCTGTCTTACTTTCTGCCCAAAAGAGCATCTCTAACACCTGTGGCAGCCAGCTGCAGTGCTGGGCTAAATGCAGGCAGGCACAGTGTGCCCTAGTTTGCCTTGGTGAGTTATTGCCATTGCTGTGCTCACATATATATGCACATACTGGTAAATACTGGTTGATTATAAAATATGTAATTTATGTCTGCAGTCTTTCTGGTTATTTCAAGAGAGAAGGGGAAAAAAAATTCTGGCAGATCTGGTTCTCTCATAATTGCTCTCAAATTTTTACTGCTTCTAATTGTGCATGAGAGATTGTGCACAGAACGACAGTGTGAATGCCATCTCTTCAGTTTGTCCTCATGCTTCTCATTACTGTCTCAAATTGCCAAACATTTTCATTTCAGCCATTTACACCAAAAGTACAGCAAACACTGCATCTAACCATTTCATTACTTTAACCTTTAAAGGATTTATGCAAAGGGTAAATATTTTGCTTAAATGTGGAAGATGCTTCCACCATAGAGGAAAAAAAACACTCCTTGCTAATTGTGTATCAGGATATGAGAAAAGAAACCAAGACATAGTTGTCTCGTCATCAAAGCACTAGTAAGTGATGTGTGGGCTAAGTTCCCATCTCTACCACTAATTTTTCAGGCAACATGCAGGAAGACATAATTTATGCACTCTTGTTAACCTACTAAAAATCACTTAACATCACCTTTCTGGTCTCCTTTTTTACCCTTTTTTCAGTCTGTCAATTTAAATGGTGTTCTCCTTTGGTCATAAACCTGTGCTTAAAAGAAATACCTGAAACTTCCTGGGATGGAGAAATGACAGCTTGCACCTGAAGCTAGAACCTGTAAGCAACAGAGCTTTAGCAAAAGCGAAGGTTTTTGTACAAGAAAAGCACTTATTGAAAAACCTATACTCCAATAGTCACCCACAAAACAACAACCAATCCACTCGTAGCCAAACAGGGCTCTGCAACTTTTACACACATTGCCTGCTTTAAGTGTTAGGGTTCAAATGAGCTAATGAGTTACTGTGGTTAGAGAAGTTAACCATATCAGCTATGCTGCAGTACAGCCAGTGGTAAACATTTAGTAAAACATACTTTTGTGATTGTTGGCAAGAAAATTTTGAAGAACTGCTTTCAACATCACATTTCTGAAGGGGCTTGAATGCTCCTGAGTAATAACAGTTCAGCTGTCAGAGCCATGACAAGTTAAAACTGCTTTAAAGGGAAGACTGCAGTTAATGGGGAAAGCCTGACTTCTTAAAGTGGCTATGGGATCCATCCCAAGCATCTTTTACATTAGATCTTAACATTAGAAAAAATTATGAGTTTGGCTGATGCTCCATTGGAATTTGTTACAATTATGATTAATGATATGAATTAATTTTTTTTTCCTATTTGGGTAAGATATCCTACTGCATGACAAAGTAATTTTTACCCATAAAACTACAAAATAATTCAGGTTGCTAGACAGTTCTAGGCATCAAGTTCTGTAGACACAGCAGAGCTAATTTCATGCTCAAGTCAGGTTCCTCGGGGCAACTCTGGGCAAGTTTTGATTTGCTCCAAGGATAAAGATTTAATAATCTCTCTATGCAACTGATTCAAGAGCTGCACCAGTATCAGTAGTTGGGAGTACTTTACCCTTACTTCTTAATGATTTCTTTCATTGCAACATCTCTCCTCTTCTTTCTCTGTATACTTTTGAGAAGTGTGTGCATCTTTTCCTCATCCTTCTTGTTCAAACAATGGCAGAAGGCATAAGTTGATACACCCTACATCCAGCCTTTTTCACATTCCTTTTGAACACTGCATGCTCCATCCTACTTAATCATCTTTGTAGTCTTTTGCTGGACCAGCTCAATTTAATCAGTCTCTCCACATTTCTAGGACACAAAACTGGACACAGTCATCCAGTTGCTGCCTCATAGAGGCCAAGCTGGGGGAAATAATCCCTTCCTCTGCCAAGCTAGCTGTGCTTTAGCTAATGCAACCCAGCATGCAGTTAGTCCACACCATACAAATGTGCACTGGTGACTTTCATGGTACTCATCAGCACAGAGACCATCCTACGAGCAAGCACATACAATCATATTTGTAAAACATGAAATGAGACCTTCTGAGTCCTCAATTTGCTTTGCCAGTCACCTATTCTCAGATTTTAATGTCAAAGAAAATATCCACGGGAATTATTATCAAAAGGCTGGCAATCATAAAAATCAATACAAGATACTGAAGTGTTACTCTAGTACTAAAATCAGGAATTGTAGAGAAGGAAATTAGAATCATCAAACTCTTTCAAATTAACTAAATTAACTAAAGCAAATTGAGCAGCTATGAAACATCCTGTTCTCTGAAACGTAAAAGCATCAAGGCAATAAAATACTCTTAACCCATGCAAAGGTACATAAGTTTTAGGGAGCTATTTTCTTTCCTTTCACCTCAAGTAGAACCACCAGTATTTTGCCAGGTACTTAAAGATTTTACACAGCAAAGGGCCTTTTGTGCCATGTATATTACTGAATCCGTTTTCAATCTGCACACATACAATACCTTTTACGTGTGGTTCACCTCTCTGATTGATGGAGAAAGTTTGTTCCTCTAAGTAAATTAAACTTTGAAGTCCACTGTGTGCAGAATTAGGCTAGATAAAAGAATATCTTGTTCTCTGCCTTCATTATTAAAAGGTTGTATTTATACCACTACTTCTGAGGTAAGACTTTTTTGTCCATATGGTTCAATTTTTAGGAATACGAAACACGTGCGCATATACAATTTTGACTTTACAATTTTAACAGAGGCCTTTCAGATTTGTACCACTGCTGAAAATACATAGCTGCCAGTAACACCCATCCTGCCTCCAAAAACTGGCTTCCAATATTCAATGACATAAAAGGGTCTTTTCTGGCATCTGGACAGATGTGGCTGCCCAAAGGAGCCAGCGGGTGTCCCCAGCTGGCAAGAGAGAAAAGCCATTAACACCCTCCTTAAGGCAGGTGGAAGCACTATGAGGGATGCCATTGTTTCAGGGAAAGAGGACAGGCCAAAACAAAGTCTGGGGAAATAAATCCTGTTGGAGATTGAAGTACTAAACACAGAGAGAAGCTAAGGGAAACTTCACTTAAAGCAGAGGGAGAAATTCAGTAAGATTGCTACATCTAGTCACTAGCTTTAAAAATAATCACACATAGGCCTTAAAATACAGAAGTATCAGTAATATAACAATCACATCCAAAACGAAAATCACTGGGAAGAAAACAGCCCTTTAAAACAACATCCAGATCCCTAGGGAAGAAAACAGTCCTTTAATAATTTCCAGAACCCTAGCTTACATAAAAATAAGTTCTTGGAAGGAATCTGAAAATCCTGACAGCGATGAGATTACATTCTTTATCTCACACGTCTGATTTTACAAAACCAACGATGTTTCATTTTTCCACTTGATGACTTTAGAGATGTTATTTTCATTATGAAGGGCTGGCGAATTGCTTCTGAAGAGGCTGACAATGTAACAATGATACGATGAGATCTGTGGTTTCTTTGGGCTCTTGGTTAAGTACAACAAAAAGTTCCAGGCAGCATGTGCTAGTCAAGCAAAATGGATAGAACTGCAATTTTTAAGCTCTTGTTGCTGAGGTTCTCTTATCAGCAACACAACAAATCAGTCAGTTTCCCTGAGACAGAAAACTGATGCTTGAAATCTGAAGACAAGTCTTCAGATAAAAAAATTATCATAAAATTCAAAGCATGTGTGGAAGCTGTTTCTGCAGAGTCTTTCACAGAAATCTTTTAGAAGCAAACTTGACATTCTTGATGCAAGGATTGGTTCTTGAGCAATTCTGTTTCATGGCCATGGCACAAATATCTTCAGCTGATATGGCAAGATCTTTAATCATCTACACAAATGTCTTTTTCAAGCATTCTGATAATTGTTCCTTCACCTCTCCCTCTTGTTTGGTTTTATATTCTTTCATGTTATCAAACGTCTCCATTCCTGTGCTCAGCTTTTAAGGTGATATTCCTCAGCTTTCATATGTATTACTGGGGGCCTTGCTTCTCTGCTTACCATGACCAACATATAAAAGTAACCTGAGGAACTGGGATGGAACCTCCCAATAAATTACAATTTAGTCATCAATAAATCCGTAAGAATTTTGCATACTATTTAAATCAACAGTGAAGAGGGAAAAGGGCAAAGAAAAAACAGCCTACCACTTTTAGACGCATACACCTTCCATCCCCCAGTAGACTATTTAACTCTCAGTGGAAAACAACAGCTGTGGTCTCAAGGCCAAATACTCTGTGGGGCAAAACCCAACACTTCCTTCAGAAAGTACATACTAAACCCCTCACATCCGCCATTTCCCCCACTCATCCAGTGTCTGGGAACTTAAGGATGGTTCATGTTATCACACCAAGGCCCAGTTTAACCTGTGACCACCTAAAAAAGGTAAACTACAGAGAGCCAGCAGAGTACCTGTGGTTGGCCCAGTATGCATGGTGTGGACTGAGATAGCTGGTATAGGTAAAAGAGAGGAGAGCCCAACTGCACACAACACACCATCCTCTCCTCTCATGCTGCCTTCCAGCAGCCCTCCCTCCCATCTGCCTCTATCACAGACAACCTTAATTTACACTGATGCATTGGGTAGCAGGATCAGCTTGTCAGATGCTGGCCAGTTATTATCTCATATGCTAAAAACAGAGACAGGCAGCAGCATCAACTGACTGATAAACGCCTCTTTACATTGACATATTCAATCAAGACAATACACTAGATGTAAGCTGCAAACAGTGAAGGACATTTGTATAAGGATAGATGAGACAAAAACAAATAATCACCCTGGCTTTGCTTACAAGACACATATGAAAGATTTCTGCTGCTCTTTTCAACCACGAGGATAATTAGATTACAATTACTTAAGGGAAACCAACAATAATACAAGCTCTTCTGCTCCTCCAAGTCAGGCTATAAAAATCTCATTGTTAGCTGCATCATTCATCACAATAACCTCATTTCAACTGAAACAACATATCCGAGACATCATCTCTTCCCCCTTCCTTCCCTTTTTTATTTGCCTATAATAAGGTCTATAGTCTGGGGAGCTCTCAGGCTGAATTCCATGCACTGTGACTCACAAAATGAAAATCTGATATTATATGCCCACTGACATTCACATCAGCAGCAATTCAAGCAGCAAAAGGCCATATGCCATGCACCTCTGATTTAATTGTACTACAAAAACATAGCCTAGAAAGAACAAATAAAAATACAGAGAAAAGAGTGGTTCCTGGGATCTGATCATTATCCACACTTTTAGACAGGAATGACACAGGAAATATCACAAAATATGCTGTTTTGGTGACAGTTCCAGTTAAGTCATATCATTTCCCTTCACAACTAACACACTCTACATGCAATTGAGGCATTTTTTCCCAGTGCAGAAAGTTTCTGTGGAGTAGAAAAAAAGCTGTTAGTGGTTAACCTACTGTCAAGTGTTTCTCCTCTGGTTATTTGGCTTTTCACTCAATCATCTTTTTGAAGGCCAAGAAGGTTTATTGGTTTGATCAGCACCCAGTAAGATGAAATTGAAGAGTGCTTTGAAAATATGAAGTACCAGCAGCTTTAAAAATTATAATCTCCAGCATGTTACACAAACCTGTATGTGTTCTACAGTAACACACAGACTTTACTAGAAATCTAGGGGCTAAAATCCCCTCTGCCTATGATAGGTAGGTTTTCCATAAATAAGAGACTCCACTACTGAAACCAACAGTCTTTCATCACTGGGGAAAGGACAAGACAAGCTACTGGCCAAGGAATGGATTACACTAAAATACCCTTCTTTTGTTTTAAATAACATGTTTTGTTGAAACATCCTTTCCTTTCTGTAATTTTTGGCTTGAAGAGTCCATCTCTTTGTTGGTGCACCCATCCTGGCATGTGCAGAGATGGAGAAGACAAAACGGAGCAGCTGATGAAAGCATTCATCTGGAATATCTAGGCCACAAAAACATGGAGGGGACACTGACTAATGCTAGGAAAAGGTCTTAAACAGGCTCTCTCTGCTTCACATTCAATTGCACTACTTAAAAAAAACATTCTCAAGGAAGAGATTGTTAATGGACTAGACCTAACAATTTTTCTGCACTCAAATTATGCTTTCTAAAAGATTCCTACTGTATTTGAAGGAAGTAATTTCTTCAATTAAAAAGTCTAATTTTCTTTGTAATCTATGCAGCAGACTTGCAAAATGTTAACTGCTACAGATTTTTATAAACCCATGCATTTCACAATTAATGATACAATATATTTATAGCAATTATCTGTTTCCAATAAAAGTTAATAAAGCGTTATTGACATCAGGTGTGAAAATATGGGATTTAATTTGTGCTAATCTGCCCCAGCCTGGGGAATACTGAATTCATTTGATGTGAGAATAATTTATTCGCAATATCCCTGACTGATATAAACAAAGCATTCTCAAGGGAAGGTGCAATAAAGCTAACAGAGAGGTGCAATCATTCCTCTAGCCTAGCATTTCCCAACAGTAAAATGCAGACAGGATAGGGTTCCAAAGCTTCTCCCAAAAGAAGTTAAATTCATCTACTTCAGATCCATAAGAAAACAATAATTCTTTGGAGGGCATCTGTGAAGAGCTATTTATGATCCCTTTCCTTTCTTCTTTCATTGAATTGAAAAGGAGGTGACAAACAGGTTTAAAGACTGACCAAAGGATTTTACTTCCAATTTTGTCTGAATTATTTTCTCTCATTCCAGGTAATGCTTCTTTTATTTTCTGAAGTGTCCATTTGTCACCCTCTATAAGCCTCCCTGTGCAGCTGGGTGGGGGAAAGAGAGCCACAGAAAGAGGAAAGCATCCCTTTGGGGCTAGAGCTGCTACTGATCTATGGCAAGGTGATGGAGGAGACTGAAGCAAGGGGCCAGACATCCTGTTTCTGATATTGACCCTGCAGCTGCTGCACTGCCAAAGCATTTCAGCTCTTGGTGCCTTTGCCTCCTTCCTGTAAAGCGTGGTTTATCAAGGCCAACCCTGCAAAGAGCAGAAAAGTGCAGATATTGTTAGTGCCACTAGAGGGGATCACTGGAGCATGCTGGGGACCTGCTGCTCCCATAGGAGTGAGGGAAAGCCCTGTCACTTCCAGGTCAGGCACAGAGCTGCCATGGCAAGGACTAGCATTAGAACAACAAGGTTGCAGCCAGGGCAGCATCTTGGACAGGATCTAGGCAGAGTCTGCTCCTTGAGTCTCCCCAATTTGCAGTGGGGAGCACTAGTCACAGCAAAGCTGGTGACAGGTCCTCTGCAACATTGCTGCTCTGACCCTTTCAAAATGACCCCCTAGGCCTTTGCTTTCTCATGACTCACATTATCTGATGGTGGGTTTGGCCCACCGCGCATTTTCACACAAACCACTGCTCACACAACTTTGCTTCTTAAGAGCCTGTCCTTGAACACTTCATCGTATTTTGAACACAGCCTTCCATAATTATTCATCCCTACAGCTGCTGAAAACATGACAGCATGGGAAAAGCCGTGAAACCTGTGGCATGGCATTTCCAAACCTCCACCAAAGAAATAAATGGTATTTTTCATTTTATGTTATGCTTGGCTACCTTTTCTGTTATCTTGTCACTGACCAAGGAAAAATGTTCACAGAGTCAGAGCATGACCCATAAACATCTTTTGTGGTTATCCAATGCCTCTGTGTTTGCTTTGCTATTTAATTACGGGACTCACATAAGACGTTTATTGTTTGTATCTGTTGCCGCTGTGAACAATGTCTACTCTTCTGATCACCACAAAGGCAGTTTGTTACGTGTATGCCTCTCAGTGACGTGTTTTATCATCTTACTGAGCAGACCCCCCTGCTGCAGGGGAATCTGGTGCTTCAGCATGGCATGTCCCTGAAATAGCCAGATACCACAAGGGCAGTTCCTCAGCAGGTTGCCACTGTGAAATGGATACTAGCTGAATGCTGAAACCAGTTTTTTGATGTGTCTATGCCTGTCTGAATTATTCTATTCAGACATCTACTAGTACATAGAAAGATTGAAAAAAAGGTTTTAGGTCTGACAGTGTCAGACTATCACCATAGACATCAAAGGACATTTTCTCATGCAAGAGTTGACAAAATGTGTCTCTTTTAATGAATAAGAATTGGGTAAAGCATGAGATCATAAATATTTCACTAGAATACCGTAAAATTTTTCTAGCCATTAGCAAAGTGCTGGTTTGACTATTTTTGAAACTTTAAAAATGAACATACCTATGTGGAATCTCCACAACATAAATTGAAGAATCATGATGGCACACTATGCCATTTTGTCATCAAAAGAGAGTCTCAATATGTGGCTTTAAGAACCCTTGAAAGCAGGCACTGAAACCTGAGGGGAAATTCAATCTCTCTGCCTCTTTTAGCACCTGTCATTTCCTAATTCTAGAGAGGAGGAAATAATTCTCTGTATGTGCACACAGACCTCCTACAGATCCTCAGTATATAAGCTACTGTGATTAATCAAAAGTTTGAAATTAAGCTAAAAAGCTCCTTTTCTTCAATTATGATTAAATATAAAAGCAAGCAGCCTAGATTTTTTTAGCATAATGATCAGGTTACCAAGCAGTATACTGAGAGTGTCCAGTTTTTGATTTGGAGGTTTTAAGGAAGGAAGGAACAGAGAAAGAAACAAAACAAATAATCCCATCAGGCAAGGCAATAGTAAACTGTAACTAAGTGGTGTTTCATACACTGCCATGACAATCAAGTTATTGAAACTGAAAAATAGTAACACAAAGAGAAGATGGAAGATTTAATTTTTTCTTCACACAAGTAAATTACTGCATCTTGTGAGGTCTGCTCTCTTACCATTCACTTCTGAAAGGATGGACTGAATGCTCCCGGGGCCCACCTGGCCTTTGCCTGCCAAGTTTTCAAAAGTGACTGCACAGAAATAGGTACTCTTAGCACACAGGGAAGATGCAGAGAGAATACTAATATGCTGTGATCACCAAAGCCTCTTGCCAGAGAAGGATGAAAAATGGTGGTGTTTAGTTGGTAAAGCCGTGGGCTGCACTGGCAGCTGTCACCCACCAACCAGATGGGTAAACCTCGGGCACCACTATATAACATATCAGCCCCCACAAACCCTCCGATTCTTCACAAGCCCACACAACAACACAGTTTGCTTCACTCACAGATCCCTTCAGATGTTTATCAGCTGAGTAATTCACATCACCACCACATGTCATTTAAGGTGGATAAGAGAACAAAAATCTCCTTATGACTCTAAGAAAGCATTTAGATAAGCAAAACAAAACTAGAGAAGCATTATAAATGAGAGAAGTGCTCAGCATTCCCTGCCCTTTACAGAAACAGTTACAAAACCAAGAATTATTTCTGCAAGCAGATATCCTGGGTTCAGGATTGTGCAGTACAGTGCTACCACCAGAGAGAAACCTTAAGAAGCCCAATAGCAAATGTTTCAGGTTTGCCCCACTGAGTTAAGAATTGCCCATGTCTCCAATGACACATGCAGTAAGACACAGTTACTGAACCTGACAGAACTGATAGGTGAAGTTGCAAGACTATCAGCAACAGAAAATACAAGTAGCAAACTAGTCATATCACAGAAAAAATTCCCTGATCTCCTGTGAACCTCCACAACAATGCCCAACACTGTGAAGTTCATTTCTTTGTTTTCCTTTTAGGGTGATCTGGGTTGGTGCCAGAAATGGAACCATTCTTTATCTAAATTCCCTAGCATTGCTAATTATATTTCAACTCATGTTGTGGGAAATTATGTAGACAAATCCTCCTTCTACTGAGATAGAAGGCCTGTAAGAAACAGGCAGCTGTTAATATACAGTAATTTCACGATTATAAGCCGCACTCGAATATAAGCCGCATTTTTTATTTTAAAAAGTGAGGACCCACGTGCAACAAAGTAACGAGTTAGTAACAGAATCCCGCCAGTGCGGGGTTTGGTGTCCGGTGCTCAAGTTGCAAACAGTTTTCATAGACCAGCGAAGCCTTTAAATGCAGCCCCAGGTGCCCGACCCGTGCTGCCGGACCCGGCACTCCTGGCCCGGTGCTGGCTGCTGCAGCCCCCGCCTGCTCACTGGCAGCAGTGGCTTGCTCGCCCATGCAAAGTGCACTCCCCAGTGTGAAGGCGGTGGTGCCTGGGGGAGCGGGGGGCCCGTGCACTGCAGTGACAGTGAAGACGCCGGTGCCCGGAGGTGGCGGGCCTGCGCACCGCAGCGACAGCGAAGGTGGCGGCGCCTTGCTCGCGGCGACAGAGGCTGCAAAGGCGCCCTGCTCACGGCGGTGGACGGGGGAGCCCTGGTTCGCTCGCACCAGTGGTGAGAGTGACCCCCAGCTCACTCGCACCAGTGGAGAGAGCGACCCCTGGCTCGCTCGCGCCGGTGGAGGGGGGAGCCCTGGTTCGCTCGTGCCGGTGGAGGGAGGAGCCCTGGTTCGCTCGCGTCAGTGGAGAGAGAGACCCCGGCTTGCTCGTGCCGGTGGAGTGGGGAGCCTCGGTTCGCTCGTGCCTGTGGAGAGAGCGACCCCTGGCTCGCTCGCTCTGGCAGAGGGGGGAGCCCTGGTTCGCTTGTGCCAGTGGAGGGAACGAGCCCCGCCTCGCTCGTGCCGGCAGAGGGAGCAAGCCCCGCCTCACTTGCGCCAGCGGAGGGCGCAAAGGCGGCTGGCTTGCTCATGCAAAGGCGGTGAAGCCAGGCTGGCCTCGTCAATCCAGTGGCGGCCCGCCTCCTGCTCGTCAGTGGCTCTGGCTCACTGCCCATCTGGCAGCGGATACGCTGCAGCTCTCTCCCCCGCCAGCTCTCACTTCCAGGTTGGCATTTCACTGGGATTTGTCCATAGATAAGCCGCACCTGAATATAAGCCGCACTACTGGGGTAGGCTGGATTCTTCAATGAAAAAGGTGCGGCTTATACTCGTGAAATTACTGTATTTATTTAAAACAACCACATATTATGAACTAGACTTTATAAAGTTGCCTTTCAAGCTATTGATTTTAGCAGCTCTATGCTGTTCAGTGAATTATCTTGCTATTGCTCCTTTTGTGTTCCTGGATCATTAAGTAGAAGAAGCATGTCAGGAATTCCATGTAAGAACAAGCCTCTGTCTGGCTACGACAGCATGCATATTGGACTTCTTTCCCTCTTTAGCCAGGGCTCTGGTACTGCTACCAACTAACTTGCCTGATAGAATTCAACAAAGGTTATTCTTCCCCATGACCTAAAAATTCACCTTCACTCTGAAGTAGAAAATGGTCATTGGGACCACTTCAATAATAGACAGTTCCAATTAGAAATCAGGCATGATCATTCCTACTGGCACTAATGTAACATTTGAGTCTGGTGACTTCAAGAGCACTTGAAAGGCACATGCTGACAGAATAGCTGTCTCACTTTTCATTCCCAACCAACAGTTCTACAACCAACGTCTCCCATGAAGAGGCTCAATATCCAGTCAGAGGATCACAACAAAGATGACAGCTGGCCACAAAACATGAGTTTGCCTCATTCTTAGAGAATGCCAGAGATACTGTTCAGCCTCATGGTAAATTGGGAAAAAATTGGATGTCTAGGGACTACTAACACAGACCTGTTCTTTATCGGTTTTCTGAGGATCAGGAGATTGGCTGAAGCTTCCAGAATTCTTACTGAGGAGCTTTTTGCCTGAATTTTTATTTCACTAGTTTTCAGGGTTTGTGGTGGGGTTTTTTGGTGGGTTTTTTTTGTGTGTGTGGTTTTTGTTTGTTTGTTAATTTCACTTTTATTTTTGTTTGTTTGGGCTTAATTGTTTGTTTGTTTATTTGTTTGTGAGTGGTTTTTATTTTTCAGTTGGTTGGTTTGGGTTGGGGTTTTTTGCGTTTTTTGGTTTTGTTTTAGCAGGCTAAACTGCACAAGACTCTGTCATGATTGTGTCCACTCTTGAATATTTTATCATTTTAGTGCTCACATGAAATAAAGGGATGCACAGAATTATCATTGCAGTACTCTCTCTGCATTATTTACAACCTTGAAGGCTGCAGCACTTGAGCATAATATTGCTAACATAAAAAGGCAGAATTTCCCCTCAAGCCAGGATTTTAGTCTTGTAATCTGCAATGCAACATGACTGAAAAAGGTCTATGAACCTCCTTACATCTCCAATCCTCAAACCAACACTTTCTAAATGCTGGCATTCCGATGTGCAAAGCATCCAAAATGACAAATGTCTCAGATTTCAGCAGAATGGGAATTTGTAAATCCCTGTGCATCTAGAGAAGCATATATGGCATTGTTTCACCATTCTGCCAAGTTATTCCCACCCTGCCCTTTTTCTTGCCTTGTTAAAGTCCTCTGAAGTTGCCCTCATTTCCTTCCATGTCTTGTTCAAAAGCTGAATGCAGATACAGAAGAACTCCTCAAACGATCTGTCATGGGTGAAGAACATGGGATGGAAATCGTTGCAGGTTTCACTGGCTAAAAACAGAAAAACAAGAGGGAGTGGAATAAAACATGTACAGGCAGGAGCTTCAAAAAATAAATATAAAATACAATCAGCCATAAAATTTAGAAAATAGAGTATTTGAATGAAATCCCAGCTCTTGAAGCAAAGGATGTCAAAACACTATTGTGAAAAGCCAGCCTTGGTCTACAGCCTTAAAAATAACAAAACACAACATAGACCCTTATCTTTAGGAGACCGACAGCAAGAAGAGGAAGTAACTATGTGTTTGCCTGAATATCCTCTCAGTGTTTTTTGTTGTCCACCTTGCCTGCTGAGAACCAAACACCAGGGCCCAACACTCATAAAACAGGATTAGATTTATGTACACACTGAAATGTGAAGCTCTGCTGACACAGCAGATGATCTACTGTATTGTATAGAGGCAACAAGAAAAACATTGACAGATATAGAGATGAGAATATAACTGATTAAATTTTCTCTTTGAAAATAACCAGAATCAAAAGCAATGGATCTTCTATAATCTACCCCTTATCTGAGAGAAACACTAAAAACCAAACAAAATAAACAAAAATACAATCCTCAAACATCCTTATTTTTAATCAAATACTGGCTTTAAGGAAATAAAAATCTCAAGGAACACAGCAGCAATGATCCCAAAATGGAAAAGCAGGAGTGCATTGTGATTCTCCTTGAGCAAAGAATTAATTTTCAAAACTAAGGACTGAAGCAGTGCTGACTTCTGGGAACATCTGAGCAACCTGAGTAGAGAAGGGCCTTTAGCCAAGGACTGAATAGAATCTTCAAACTCTGCCATGACTTGGAGGGCCACTTCAGTAGGTTGCACATCTGTATTCTTAAAAAAGCAAAGAAAAAAGGCGAAATATGCTTTCTTTAAATACCTAGTCTCCAAATCTCTCAGCTTCAGCTTTCACCCCTTCATGAGTGCTCCTTTGAACTTTTCCTGCAATCACTCATATGCTTAAACAGCATCAATTTTCTTTACTTCAGGATCAAACAACTACTACTAAGGAAAACTTCGTCCTGTGCAAGAACAACAGAATTATCAAGCACTGTGATAAATCACATTTTCCTGGGGCTGAATCACTGTCCGACATCCACTTTCTCTCACTGGAACTGGACAAATTAGAATTAAGACTCTGTGCAGGAGGATGTGAATGGCTCAGGCAGACAGACTCTCTGCACCAGCTACTCTTCTAGCCACAAAACCCCCTCTCAGAATGTTATCTCCACTGCATCATCAGCTCTGCTATAGGAAAATGAACTGTATTTAGAACCACCTGAACCATCAAAAAAAAAAAAAAGTTTCTGATCTTTTCCAGAATGCAGTATTCCAATTAGAAAGCAAAACTCTGAAGCTTAATTGTAAATTTGAGGCTTAATTTTAACATCAGATTTACTAAGATCTAATCAATTCTCCAGCTACATGGCAAGGATGAGAGTTAAATTTGGAGTATGAGTTTAATTCTAATCAAGTAACTCCATTCACTTCAAAGGATCTGCAGTCAAGGGAGAATTAGTAAAAGCAGGGACCTATATTTATGAGGAATAACTCAATCCCTTCAAGAGAACAAAATGCCTCAGGCGTGCTTTTCAGAGCAGCTTCCATTCATTCCACTGGAGCTGCAAGGGCTCAGCACTTCCAATAATCAGACCTTCAGCCTGTAATAATGTCAGAGATACAACGGTACAGATTCTCAGAGGGCAGTTGTCTTTATGTCAAGAAATACTATAATCATGAGTAGAAATAAAATACCACCAAGCAGAGGAATGCAGCAAGTACCTTCACTGTATAAATCACAGCACGAAACAAGGCAATAACCCTTGACACACACTGGCCTCTCTGATCCTCCTCAAAGCCTGAGCTTCTCACAGCTCCTGCTCATAAAAATCAATAAATCAAAACTAAAGGAAAGGCTAGGGATTCTCAGAAAACTGATTATCAGTTCTAACTCATGCTCCTTATGATAATCAGCCTCAAACTGTATGTAATATGCTGACTGTTCTGCTTGCAGAATTAAAAATGCCACCTCTCCCCACCTTACTTTACAAGTAGGCAATGGATGGCGTTTATGCCTTTCAGTTTCAAAATAAAAGAATATAAATCATTGTTATTGATATAAATGGAAAAATTGGGCCTTTTAGAAGGCAGGATGAACATCTTAAAGCACAAAACAAATCCTAGGAATAATCAAAACCAAATGGTAAACAGCTTCTTCAAAATTCCCATCATCATTCAGATAGCAGAGAAAAGAAAGAAATCCAGTCTGCTTCAGTGATAGCCTTTTGTATGCCTTGAAAATGATATCTATACTAATACAAAATCATAGAATTAAATGGAAAAATCCTCAGGCTGAAGTTCTAGTTAAATCTATATTCTGCTTAGAATGTTTAAATATCTAATGAAGGATAACCTTTGTCTAAATACCTTCCTTCAGATGAGGATGAAGGAAAAGGTGATGCTGTTGTGCTATTCTGCAGAGACCAAAGTAAGACTAAGTTACAAATTGCTGTCTTTGCCCACTCTCTCCAGACCCAAGTCTGCATCTCCAATATTAGAACACTGCCTCTCTCTGCAGAGTGAGCAAATTTAAAGGCAGCTCAGTTTTACTAATTAAAAAATTCTTGCATTTATTTTTTAACTAACTTTCAATTTGACTAGTTCTAAACTGAAACAGAGTCCTGGAAAATTTTGGAGACCTTCTGCATAAGAGCTGCATGCAAAATTCTGGTCCTTAAACTCAGTACTTTCTAACCATCCTTTCCACACGCAGGGACCAACCACATTTACAGCCTCATAAAAAAGCCTCATGGCTAGAATGTGGGGACACAAATCATCATGATTATTCACCATCGAGTTTTAATTATGCCTCTGAGACATCACCTTCAAAAGGCAAGCCACACATGTCTTGCCTACATAAATCAGGTGAAGATTTTGTTGATTTTCACTTCTTGGCACAACTCTTGGAGTTGTAAATCAATATGCCATCTCTCAGGATACAAGTAAGTCCCTCAAGTTTCTACTTGATCTATAGCTGGAACTTTGAGAAAGAAGCTTAGTTCATTTCTCATCATAAATTGCTCTGCCATAAAAAGGAGCTAGTTTGTACCTGGGAGTTTATATGGTTCCTACAGTGTGTATTTTAAGTCTCTACCCAACACAATTTTGTCTGTCAGTTGCTTCCTAAATTACAATAAATACATTCAGGCATCCCAGACTGTTTGAGGTGTAAACAGATTTGACATGTTACATTGTTCCTCTGTGGATTAGCAGAAAACAACAGAGAGGGGAAAAAAAGTGAGAAAGAAGAAAAGAGTTATACCTTCATTTTGTACCCCATCTCTAAACACCTTTTCCCAGGAGACAGAATATCATCAGGGTTGAATTTCTCTTAGCTGTGTCAAGAACAGCTAGGTATTTGCATATTTGCATAAACCTGTCTTGAAAGGGAACAGATTATGTGATGATGTTTCAATAAGTGTTTTGCTTGAAGTACAGCAGAGATGTACATTTCAAAGTTGCTGTGGGGTACTGAATATGGACAAAAGGGATTTCTCCACGCAAGACGGATTCCAGGAAAAGACCAGTGCACCATACCAGACAGCAGGCTGCTGTACCACCTCACTGTCCAAAACAGTACGAACAAAAGGCCACTAGTTCAACAGAAACTGGCTGATTGCTGTAAGGGCTCGTTACATTTCCCCCCCGTGTTAAAAAGTAGATAACATGTAGGTATCTTCTGCATGTGGTTTCCACTTGGAAGGGAAGAAAAAATTAATACAATTTCTTATCTTAGATTGTTTTGTGGAACACTAGGGAATAAGAGCACCCTTCCCCCCAAAGCTAGAACAGCAGGCAGAGACACAGTGATACACCTCTGTAGACAAGGTACTGCCCTTGATCTTAAGAAAACTCTGCTTTCTTTCAGACTCTGCTTAACTGCTGTGTTGATACTTTTCATCCTTCACTGCATCTTTCAAATGGCATGCAGTCATTCTGACCTCTCTTGTGAAGTTCTTGAATTCAAGAGATGAAAATGATTGTACTGGTAGGAAAGCCACATCTATCATTAAGGGAATATTTCAAATTAGGAAGCATCCAATCCATTATTTACAAAATCCACTCATGATGCTATGGGGGATCAAGATGAGGTGAGTTAAACAGTCATTTTTCTATAAATTTAAGGCTTGGACCCATGAAATTAGGAATGCATATCACAAATGAGACACTTCATTGAAGAATGTCAACTATGTACAATTGTTTTACAAAACAGAACTTCAATAGACCTGATAAAGTAGATAATAAATAAAAGTGATAAGGTTGCTGTGTATTCTTAAATATTTCAAAAGCAGGGTGTCAGCTTAAATCAATCATACTATTCAGTCAGCCATCTAAACATGGTCACTGGGCAAAAATGCTGTCACGCAGAGAGGCAGGCAGACACCTGTGGTGAGGAGTCAGCCTCTGTGCTAGGGATGGTATTAACAGATTGTGTGCACCTGAAACTCATCAAGAAAAGCATTCTAAAATTGAAGTGGAACAATTTTGATGTGAGGGAAGCAGTGATGCAGAATCCAGGGAAACTGGTTTGCAAAGTCCCAGGGAGAGATGGATTCAGAAACATCTCCCCATCTGAAAGGTACCTGGGAGCCATGCAATCCAATTTTCAAAGAGAGCTGTGCTTTCTCTTCCTGAGCTGCTTCTTAAATCAATGTGAGTCATTTATCCCTTCAGTTGTTTTCCCAAATTTCACAAAATGAAGATCATAGTATTTCATCAGAGAGGAGGCGGGTGGAAAGTGCAGCAAGATCCTCAAGCGAAGGGTGCCATACGGACCTTGGAAATATCATCTCCACTTCGCATGGTCTACTCTGGGATTGTTACTTGCCAATAGGAGAAGGACCAAAGAGCAACTAATTCTCACTAGCACTCAGGAGAAGCACTTCTACTTCTTCCTGAAGATACAGTACAGTAAAAATAACTACTGCCATGACCATTTTCATATATGCAATCAACAATTCTCTCAGTAATACAAGAACATATAAGAAAAAGAGCACCTAATGCTGCAGAAATACAATGATTGCCAAGTTTTCTATACTGCTGATCCCTGTAGTCTGCCAGCAATAATTTGAACCTTTGGCTACCCTTCTGGCACATGATAGGGAAAAGGTGAAATTTAAAGCAAGGAACACCACTGGCAGTGCTGCCAATTCTGGGATTTCCTTTCCTAGAAAACAGCTCTGTTTAGAAGACTCAGCTGGTACTAGAACAAAAGACACTAAAATTGCCTAGCAACATAGGGCTACAAGTGAGCTTCAACATTTTACCTTATCCAATCACATATTTAATCGGAATATAAACTATAAGAAATTGCTAAGCATGCAGCAAAACCCATCAACTCAAACTCCTAAGAACATAAGGCAATACCACGTCTCTGCACTATAGAGGGAAACTGGAAATAAAAGCACACATAAAAGGCATCCTATAGTCTGTAAGTTTCTCAAGGCTGAGAATAAATTTTAATATGCAACAAAAAACAAGGATTCCATGAAAATTCAGGACTAGGATGCTCATGGCATATACAGCCCCAAGCTCTTTGGTAACTTCCCCAGATTTGCTTTAAAGGTGACTGCAGCTTTGCCAGAAAAGCATATCCCCTTCCCAATATATCATTAAATAAAGGAGCCACTCTTTAAAAATCCACCTCTCCCACTGTCCCAAATAAAAGTGGTGAAAGATGAACCCTGACTACTGCAGCACAACTCAATAAAGCCCTGCACTCATCACTACCAACAGATCCAGCAGTCCAGAGGTGGCAACATCAGACTCATTCTACCACATCCACTGGTGATGGTGAACTGAAAGAAACCAGTGGAGCCAGTAGTGTCCACACAGGCAGGCTCACTTTGTAAAGATAACTTCCTTTGCAGCTCTCAGTAAATACAGGTTTCATTGTACCTCTCCTGCTTAGACCAGACCTGAAAGCTCAACACTGTAGTTTGGAAATGCAAACAGAAAGCCAAAGTATGAATATAATTTTTTAAAAGGCTCTTATAAGCAACTTGGAAATTAGAAAGATTGCACTTTGTATTATGCTGATAAGAGTTCCCCCATCTCATTCAAGAGCAGTTTATTTTTGTTTGTGACAAAACAGGTGCCAATTATAAATAAATCTGAACTGCCTTTGCAATCTGTCACAGCACACTGCAGGGCAATAGCTAAGTTCTCTGCTTCCCTCTTGATCTCTTCACTACTTCCAGTACTAAAGAAAGGAGTAATCAATAACGATAGGAAAATGTAGTTTTAAAACTGGATGGATAAATTGGAGTATCATTTTCAGAGGTGAGGAAGCACTTCATATGAATTAGTCATGCACTTCTTGGAGAAAACTCCTCAAGAGTGGAAATTTAATGAAAAAAAACAAGAGCTTAAATTCATCATAGAAAAAAAAAATCCTCCTTTGGGAAGAAAAGGACATAGGCCCACAAATACCTATCTCTAATTATGCTGTGGCATACTTATAGTATCCCTGAATAACAATATAGAATCATAGAATTATCTACATTGGAAAAGATCTTCAAGAATATCAGAGTGTTAGTTGATTAATGTGAGAAATTTGCTTGGGGCCTATGAAGTCCTTATGGTCACTTCTAGCAAACATATAGAATAAGAGAGAAATAGACATATCAAGAAAAATCTGCTGAAGGTTGGTTAACAAAGAAACAGATTGTACAAAACTTTCTTAAAAATGTTAACACTGCTTCTCTGACACCTTGCAAAGCACAGAGCGTAATGATGGCTACGTGAAAGCATTAAAAATACCAATCAAACCACTATACAAAAAAGCATTTCTCACAATTTCTAGGCCTGCAGATTGTCTACTTGAAGTCCGGCAGACACAGGTACTGGCACTGACAGAAGACCAGCTAAGCTCAGATTTATGAAGGGAAGCAGCTTCTCACATCTGTTCCATGTTGATACCCTGTTCCTTTACCTGTTGCACCCTTTCTGTCTTAAGCCCTCAAAGAAAATAGACTTAATCTCATCTCCAGACAAATCAGGATGAATGCCAGTGCCGATGAGGTAGGCAGACATGCAGAATTTATAAAGAGTAGTGTAAAAGCAATCACTCTGTGCAACCATCCTTTTTAGCCCTACAGTACCCATTGGCAAAGTTTATTGCTAAAAACTACATTCTGGCACATTTTCTAATGACAGTTGCAGCACCTCAGACACAGAACTCTGAGGCTTGAGGTCAAAAGTCCCTGGTGCAGAAATAGAAATTTTTTCTGCCCCTGCTTGTGCAACCTCCCACAAACATTGCCTTTCACGGCAGAATAGCTGGCATTTCATGTCTTACTCTGACTGGTTTAGAGAGCACCAGCTTATTGCTTCTCCTCCTGAAAGGATTCTTGCTAAAAAGCAAACACCTCTAATTACTCATTTTCTTTATTAGGAATTTATACAGATGGTATTACAGGTTACACTCATGCCTTTCCAAAGACCACCTGCGAGGTACTTTGTCCAAATATACTCTGATTACCATGTGAAATACAGACGGTGCTGTTTTGATTCACAAGAGAGGAGGAACTGTCACTGAAAATTAATTCTGCTTTCAGTAGGCTGGCTAAGGCTCCATCTGTAAGCAAAACTTAAAAGACTCTGCAGGAAAAAAGCTCACAAACACTCAAACTTGGGAAGTCTATGGATTTTTTTAGGTTCCCTCTTGCTACCTAAGCAGCTCCCACTCCCTTCACTGTTCCCAGACATGGACCTTCTCATTAAAATCAGATTTTTAAAACTATACTACAAAGAAACTATGTCATTCTTGCACAAGACAACCAGAGTAAAAACATAATTTTTGGGGGTGTTTGGTCTTCCAAGTGAGCAAAAGTAGAATAACTACAAGGAAAAAAACAAAATGAAAAAATGGCGAAGTCAACAAAACAACAGTCAAGTCAGAAAGGAAAATACAGTAATTTCATGGCTATAAGGCGCACCCTTTTGACTAAAATTTTGATTGAAACCTGGAAGTGTGCCTTATAGTCTAGTGCGCCTTCTATATGGACAAAGTTCAGAAATTTGCCAACCCGGAAGTGCGAGACATGAGAGCTGTGGGGATAGCCGGCAGCCGTGGCAGCCACGCATGGAGAGCCAGCAGCGGATCCTCGCTGCAAAAAAAAGATGCGCCATATAGTCCGGTGCGCCTTATATATGGACAAAGTTTGGAAATTTGCCAACAACCTGAAACTGCGCCTTACAGTTTGGTGTGCCTTACAGTCGAGAAATTACTGTAATCTTTTTCCTGGTGCCAAGGTATTCCTCTATTAGGAAAATAAGGTTACAACTGAATTACCAATACAGACTTGGCACAAATCAGGTGATCTGTACTCACCATCAGAGGTATCCATATATGAGATGCCTGCTCTGCTGCATTTTTATAACAGGCTGTTAGGCTGCCTTCAGTGCCCCCATGGTGGGGTATGAGACAGCTGGATGCCTGATACCTCTGCCTAATCATTCAGGCCAGCTTCCAAAATGTAAAAGTGTGAGGACAAAGGTCCAGTAACCTAGAAAGTGAACTCACCCAGCTTCTCTACCATCAGAGAAAAAGGAACACTAATTTCAGCTACTTGCTTTGAATCAATCCCAGATATACTCAAAATGCCAAACAAGGTAACAGATTGAGACACAGGAGGAAATCATGCCAATACCAATAAAAAAAAAATTGTCTGTGATTAAGGTGAGGAAGTTCACTATCACACACCACTATCATTATCACACACCCTAGAGCAATGGCATCTCATCTTTCATATCAGATCCCTTCTGAGCTATGCTGAAACTACATTGCTTGCTCAAGAATCAGGAGATGCACACCTAGTATCTTGACTTCTTAGAAAATATGTGCATTGTCACCACTACTACAGCTCCACAATGGACAAGCCACCTTAGCAGTAACACCACTCACCCCTCCCCTTCTGCACCTCCACAAACTGTACCTCCTTTAAAATATGCATAGATATACATGCATGCATTAAATTGCCAAATAACATCTTCCCCCCCACCCCTTTGTGAAAATAAAATGTGAGAAAGAAGAAACTGGCCACTGGATACAGCTCTGCACAGGCAAAATCCTGTGCAGCAAGACCCAGGCTGGGAACACTCCACAGCATGTCCACAGCCCTCTATCCTGACAGGGGCAAGCAGCAGCTATAAGCTTGGCAACAACAACATGGTGATCTGCGGCTAAATCTGTGGGCAAATCTTCCCACTCCCAATTTTTCCTGGAACCCAGATGGACCTGCTGAGGCAAAGGTCATTAAATCACGGTAAACTTACTTACCCAACTGCAACCACCTACATTATTTTCTCCCCCTACAAATACAGTAATTTCACAACTATAAGCTGCACCTGATTATAATCAGCACATCCGGGTAGACCACGGGATTTGTCCATATATAAGCTGCACCTGAATATAAGCTGCATTTTTTTTTTTTTTTTTTTAAAAGCAAAGATCCATGTGCGACAAAGTAATGAGTTGGTAACAGAATCGTGCCAGCGCGGGGTTTGGTGTCAGGTGCTCAAGTTGCAAACAGTTTTCATAGACCAGCGAAGCCTTTAAAGGCAGCCCCAGGCAACCTCCCCGGCCAGCTCTCACTTCCGGGTTGGCATTTTGCTGAGATTTGTCCATAAATAAGCAGCACTTGATGATTAGGCACACTACTGGGGTAGGCTGAATTCTTCAATGAAAAAGGTGCGGCTTATAATTGTGAAATCTGTAAATTATGTTTTTAACTCTCTGGGCTACAGTCCCAAAGTCAGACTGACAGAACGAAAATAAAACTGCTGATTCACACTCTTTTTAACATAGACCAAACTGAGTAATTGCTAATCACAAAATGGGAAGACAGTGATGTGGCAGGGTGCAAGCTGCTCAGGAAACACTGAACCTCAGTGATTGTTAGTGTTTTTATCCAAGATCATCACCATAACACACTAAGCGCCAAGCATCTTCAAATAAGCTTCCTGAACATTAATCAACCTCTAGAAGGACAGTAGTTAGCACTCATCCTCTACATGTCAAGGTTGACCTCTTGAAGGGCAAGTGGAAAATCAAATTAATTAGGCCACAGTCTTAACGAGAGAGGCTATTTAAATAATACATTTCCCAATGACACATTCAGCTCATAAGTTACTCCACTGGAGTTTTTCACTTCATAGACTAATATGAACCAATATGTACAATCCTACAGCTACAGCTGATAGTTTTGGATCATTAGAAATGCTTAATCAAAAGTTATGTTTTAGAAATGTTTAATTAGGGTATAATATTGCCCTATTTTATGTTATTGATCTTCTTTATAGGCTGAAACATTAAATCAGCATTTCAGTTATTAAAAAAAAAATTGTTTGCTAAAACACTGCATTTTAGTCTGGAAAAACTGATTGCTTGCTTTAGGGTATTCTAAAGAGTGCAAACATTTTAAAATTAATTCCTGCCCTATATCCTAGGGCATTCGCATTGTATACTAACAGATATAATTCGTTATAACTCTGACCCTTATAGTTTCTAAAGAAGCTTAGAGAATCACCTAGTTTAAGTTAAGTGAAGTTGTGCAGGTTGTCTCCTCATGAAGCTAGAAGATAAATAGCCCTTGAGTATAAACCAAGTGAATACATGAGACACTGAAAGAGGAAAGAGGCCCAGACTTTGCTGAGATTACATTTTGTAAAATATCAGAATCAGGACAATAAGGATGAAATTTAATCTACAGTATAATGTCTAAGGTATTAATAACAGCACAGTATTCCCTGGGAGCTTGTTCCACTACTTGTGTACTCTCTAGTTTTACTTTTGTCATTGTTATTTGAGATATATTTTCTCTTTTGTATTGTAAATCTATTATTTGTTTTGCCCTTAAATGATGCCTTGAGGTTCCAGAATACATTAATATCTTTTCAATCAATTTATTCCCCCTGACCATGAGTAATAGCCTGATTTTTCCTTGAGGATCTTATTTGCTGAAGGGTACTATCAATCACTCCAGAATATGCGTGAGGATCACAGAATAGAAACATGAAAGACAAAAATATTGATTTCTCAGAACAAACAAACAAAGAAAAAAGAGGCAAGCAAAACTCTTCAGCTGGAATTTCTCTGTTGGACTATGGCTGTATTTGAAAAAGGATCTAAGCTAACCTTCTTAGAAATTCTCTCCTATTACTTCCATTGCAGATACTTAGCAAATTCAGACAGTAAAATGAAAGTCATCTTGTATGTATAAGACCACTCTTTCTTTCTGCATTTCAATTTAAAATTAGTTCTCAAAATTTAGGATTATTGCTTTGGCTGTTTTTACAAAGCATTACCCACTTAGGTCTCAAGAGATATTACATATGAGGCAAGTGAACTATTCTCACTTTTATTAAAACAAATTCATTCATAACAGAAGCTTAAAAATTTATGTTCATCTGGAAAAAATACCATCATGTCCTAAGAAAGCACTTTCCAAATTTTCTTGACTGAATCTGACCATCTGTGGCATCATATACAGGTTATTAGCATCAATTCAAAAACTGTGAAGGAATATGACCGGAATAGGAAAGTATTTCCCAGTCTACTGTGACAAGTTAGAGAAATAACATTTCCAAACCAACCATCAAGAACTAATTGAGATTTCAAATGGGTTTTTGAAGAAATAGCTAAATTTCATCACTAATAGGACACCAATGGATATGTTGGTTTCAAAATTACTAAGGCAAAAGAAGCACCAGACTCATGCTTTTAGAAAAATGTGTCAACTCCTTCCCATTTAAACTTGTAAAAAGTAGTAGAAACTTTTCCTATGTCAGATTAAAATTCAGCAGCCAAGAGTTTTTCCCAGCAAGGAATTACAGACAATATGAACTGAATTGAATTCTAAAACTCTATGGTTTTGGTTTAGGGACTGTATTTGGATTATTTTTTAACTGGAACCCAATCTGATTCAATATCTGGAAACCTCTTGTGCATGAACTGGCACAAACAGGAAGTTCATTGCTCTTGGCAGCTCAGTGGAATGGCACAATTGAAAATGGAAACACTCTATCCCCAGTTGTAAGTTGTTGAGTCTAGAGAACTATAAGCTGGTCATTGCAACTATTTCTGCTCCTGCTAGAGAAAACTTGCAGTCAAACTGCTCTATGTCACAGCACATTCCTCTCCTCTCCTCTCCTCTCCTCTCCTCTCCTCTCCTCTCCTCTCCTCTCCTCTCCTCTCCTCTCCTCTCCTCTCCTCTCCTCTCCTCTCCTCTCCTCTCCTCTCCTCTCCTCTCCCAAATATACCAGTAGCACCAATCCCACTCCCACAGTACAGCAGATGAGTTCCAGCTTCAACTGGAACCATTTCAAAATAGACTTAACAGATTTCTTCTTGTGTTACCCATTTATATTTCCAAGATCAACACCTCCTCAAACAATAGATGCAAAGGGTTCCACTTTTCCTGAGTAGATTTAGTAGGGAGCTAAAACTTACAGCCTTCTTGTTTCTCTTTTCATTCCTGAATGACATGAGGGAAATTTCTTTGAAAGTAAAATCAGGACAGTTAAGGTTTTTAAAATTTGAATCCAAAGTATCAGTGTGTTTTGACAGCACAAGTGTCATTCCAGCTGAAGCTGTTCTCCAGCAATGTTCCTCCCACAGCAGAGGAGGAATTTCTGACATCTCCCAAAAGAAGCAACTCAGACACACAGCTGGGGACATAAAGCCACCCAAGAGTGCCATATTTCTGTGCCATAGCCCTGATGCGGTGCCTGGCCTGGTCTCCCCAGGGCCCAGAGAATAGGCAGCAGAGGACCTTGCTCCTGTCACACAGAGTTTTCTGTCCCCCAGTCTGGGGGACTTGTAAATAGCCAGAGCTCCTGAAATCCTCATAAAGGCTTCAGGTCTCACAGAAACTTCAGTTTTCACAGCTACCCACATGAAGGTACCCCAATTATGTGCCAAACTTACTGCTGTACAATTTGCAAGAGAATCTGATTTATATCAAACATCCTCTTTCTTAAATAATGCCCCTTCCTTCACCATAAAATGCCCTTTCTCTCATAAAGTCCATTCTCTCGGACCTACAGGAGGCCTTACAAGCAAGGCAGAATTTTAATAACTTTGTCATGTAAGAGGAACACAAAAGCAAACACAAGGCTTATACTTAACAAAATGAGGAGGGAAAGGTAAAATTAGTTATTGTCATGACTGATTTCAATAGCAGGCTTAGCTCCAGAACAAATTTTGAAAGTAAGAACACATTGAGGTGAATAGAGACTGGAATAAATATTGCACAGGCTTACCAGGAAGAGATCAAGTCTGATTCATCTAATCTTTGACAAAATAACTCTTGAGTGAAATGTGATGGACTTTATCAGCACAGCAGAAAATTCAGTTCTCCTGCATTTGACTTAAGAAAAATATTTTTACATAACTCTGTGAGCCAGGCAGAAAATCAATAATTCATCTGGACAAAAGAGAATTTGAGGCAAGAATCAGTGTGGTGGGCGAGATGCAGACCACATATGGAAATGACAAAATGAAAGGGGAGGTATCAGGCTAAGGGCAGTACTGCTGGCATTTCTCAAAAGTCAGTCTCAGAATGCAGATTTCTGTTAATGACTTTGGCACAAAAATCTAAGAGTAACTCCACAAAATTTTCTGTAGCCCAAAACTGGTGACATTTCTGATGGCATCATAAGAGAAGATCAAACTGTCATAAAGAAAGAACTTTGAGGCCCAGAGAAAACAGAATGGTATGGCACTGAGAAGATTTTGAGTAGTAAAAAGGATTCTGCTCTAATCTGAAATTCAGATTGTAGAAAAAAAAAGGATAGAAAAAAAAGACAATTTGTATACAGAGCCATCATTATGACAAAAGTCCCAAGAAAAGCAACTGTAATCCTAAAACTCAATCAGTGAGGAATTTCTAGCTTGGGTAGTGAAGTATAAAAATAAACATGATACAGGGTACTGGTAATACACAAACTGGAATAACACCTGCAATTCTGGGTACCCACACACAAGACACAGGGACTTAAATGAGAACACAGAAGGAAGGGCTCCTAAAATGGTAAGCAAGTGGAGAATGGTACTGAAATGGACTGAAATGTCTATGTTGGTTTAGTTTGGTACAGTGAAGGTTGAAATGAAATAATAAAAATACATAGGGGAGAGGAGAGAAACAGAAAGAGAATATCTATTAAATAAAGAACTAATCTGGCACAAAGATTTCCAGATTTAAACTATTTCTGAATATATTTAGATTGAAAATGAAAAGGTTTCAAACCATCTCATGCATGAAAAGATCAGTCATTAATGTAAGGATGTAGTTCAAGCAATCTGTGAGTGGGATTATATGTTGTGTCTACCTGCCGTGATCCAGTTCTAATCCCTCATTTTCACTTCTGCAGTAGTGTTATTTTCTGCATTTATCATTAAACCCAGGCCAGCTACCCCTTAGTACCTGGGAACTGCTGCATTCATTTGCTCTACCTTAATTTGACTAATGTTGATCTACTGAATCTACAGTAAGAAAATGTACTGACCATAAAAAAAAATCTGTTTCAAGAAAAAGAAGTTACTTATCCTGCACAGTGCCAGAAATCCTTTTTATTTAAACCTTTGTAATACTTTACTGGGAACTAAACCGCATGAGTGAGGGTGTTACATCATCAGTCACAGTGAGCATTAGGGAACTCAGGAACAATTCCAAACATTTCAACAATCATTATGACATTGCCATCTTCATGAACAATAATTGTATGCACTATTAAATGTACAAAAATGGAAAGTAAACTAAGGAATCTGCCCTTCACTCACACACTGTTTCTGAAAGCTTCATAACAATTACAAATATTGCATTGTTACTTTTTCTCCTTTCTCAGTTTCAACTGTTTTTCTCACGTGATCATCTTTGAATGTGCCAGTATGTTAAGATTTTCTAACTTTGTGCTTTCAGTTGAAGTGGCTGGAACTTCAGGCAAACACTACAATACCCTCTAACCTTTGGCAACAAAGCTTACACCTCCTCTGCAGTGGAGAAATGGACCAAAAAATAGCATTGTTTACAGTAGATATTATCAGCTACAGACCAGAATATACTAAATGGCACTGAAAAAACTTGAGTTTTTCTCACTAAGATAAGAATCATGCACACAATTCCATTTCTTTGAGTACAGAATAGGGTTAATGTTTCCTTTCTTCCTCTGAGAGTGATTGTTCAGATGGTCGAATACATATCACTTGTCACGGTATCTCTACCAGTATCTCAGAAAAAACTTTGTCCTGGGCACTCATCATTCAATTCTGTCTTGGCTTGATGGGAGACGGAACACTCAGCTATTTTAACAAATAACTCTCTAACACCCTAGCTGCGGATCGATGGTTCCCCCTCCCTCTACCAGCAGTTTCTCGCGAAACTCAGCAGTGGCATCACATTTCAGCTGATTCATGGGCTGGTCTGGCTGCACTGGGGGAAGCGGGACACAGCTTGGCCAGCGCAGCAGCAGAGGCAGGGCCCAGCCCTGCTGGGACGGGGCCCAGCGGGCTCCCCAGGGAGGGGCCCAGCCCTGCGGCATAGCCCGTCCGCTCAGCCCAGCCTGTCACCTGTACTCAGGCCAGAAGAAAAAGAGCAATTCCTGGGGTTTGTGCATTTAAAAATATGAATTCACAGGGTCTGTTTAACTTTCTAATTGGCTTATCAGCATGCCTATTCTCAGAGCCAGCCAGCAATCGGTTTTGCCAGGCACGGAGGAAGCTTTTAGCAGTCACTTGCGTGGCTGGGCTCATTCACTCCTCACCAAAACTCAATGAATGCAAAACTAGCACACATGACTACCATCTAAAGCCAAATGCAGAAGAATCCATAGGCTCTTGAATCACATAAGCACTGGTACTATTTTGTAAGTGCCCTGAAGGCAGCAATAGGTGACAGTCAGCTGCTATTACAGTCAAAACAGAAGTCTCACTTATGTGCAGCTCAAACTCCATTAGATCCTATATACACAGAGGAGGTAGCTGGTTGGTCTGGTTCAAAAGTGCACCAGCACTGGCATAGGAGAGTTGTTTTTAATTTATGTAGCCCAACTACTATCTAGGTCATGTGAAAGAGTAATTGGGCTCAGCCCACTACTAATAAGCAAAAGAACAAAAAGAAACAGAGAATCCTGAGCACAGATTTTGTGGTGATAATGCAATGGGGATGGATAAAGGAAGAAGTTAGAGGGAGGTGGTATGTGTGTGTGTGTTTGATTGCTTTTTCTTTTTAAACTTTCATCCTCCACTTTAGAAAATAGTGATTTATGTATTTACTGGATACGTGCCATTTTTATGACTCAAACACTCCTGCCTAAGAGATTGAAAAATAAAAATAAAAAATTGTACTGTTCTACTAGCAGGCACAACGGAATTATTAAAAAAAGAAACCAAAAAAAGTAGAGCATTGCTTGACAAGACAAGTGTCAGAAAGTCTTTGGCAACAGTGTTTCGAGAACAGCATTAATACATTGCTCTATAGGCTGGCTTTTTTTCCCTGTGCATATTCAGTTTTGATTAAGTCTATCATAAAGTCTAAAGAAGATTCAGCACTCTAACACAGACAACAGTTGGATATATTTTGAGCCCAGCATTCATCACAGTACAGTAAATTCACACTTATAAGGCGCACCGGGTTATAAGGTGCACTTCTGGGTGGCCGGGAAGTCCATGGAATTTGTCCACATATAAAGCGCACCGGCCTATAAGACACTTTTTTTTTTTTCCAAAAAAAGTGAGAAGCCGTGTGCAACAAAGTAACGAATTAGCTCAGGGCTGCTGCGGGCTTGCACTTCCGGGTTGGCAAATTTCCGAACTTTGTCTGTATATAAGGCGCACCGGCCTATAGGGTGCACTCCCAGGTTTGGATCGAAACTTCAGTGAAAAAGGTGCATCTTTTAGAGGTCTTTCTTAAGTGTGTGGGGCTAATTGGTAGCAATCCAAGTGATACAGACTTAGATTCAGGATTCAGTTATTCATATGGAGGAAAAACTTTTGCTAAAACTGATACATGGGAAGTTCCATTATCTGGTCTGCAGGAAAAGGATGAAATTATATATGGACTCAGTAAGTAGTATTGTAGTTAACACCTGAAAGAAGATCAAAGAATAACTTCTGAGAACATCCCAGGCCGTGACCTCAGTAGAAGCGGTTATTTACTTTTTCATTTCCCATGATTTTTTTCTGTTTTCTTTTCTGAAACTTTTTCACAACTTCTGGATAATTTTGGGAGTAGAGGGGAAGAAAAGCAGATTTCCCTGAGCCTAAATCGCTTCACACTTTTTATTGATCCACTGAACATAGATAGGATCTGCTTAAGACTACTCATGTCAGTGCTGCTAAACTGGGGTTTTGCTTGTTGGCTGTTTTTCTTTGCGTTTTTATTTTTGGTGGTGTTGGGTTTTTTTTAACAACACAGGAGGGAGTAACATCAGAAAGAGCCCAACAGGCATAGTAATGGGAGGAAGGATGGGAGAGTCTTTGACCACTGTGAATCACTGACCTAGACTGTGTCTGAGAAAAAGGTAACAATACAAAAGCTGATTAAGGGAATCTGCTAATATGTAGCCATAAGATTGAGTTGTGTGAAGACCTTTTTTATTACAGGTTGACTTGGGCTAGAAGCCTTCCAAAAGTATCCCTACCAGATCATAAACAAACAACCCCTCCCCTGCATATTAAACAAACAAACAAACAAACAAACAAACAAAAGAAACCCCACGACATCCCCTCTCTCCAAATTTCTGTATATTCAGGATCTGTCATAAAGATCTAAGTGAGAGACCTGCTCTCTAGATCTCATTTCCAGATCTCATTTCTCACAGAAAAAGGACTGATGCACTTCTTCACATTTCCTTAGAAGCCCATCCATCTCCTGATGAACTCAGGAGGCTACATCTTTGAAATGGAAACAGTGTTCTACTTGTACCTCACCATCCAAGGAGACTGGCTCACAGGTCAGTTCTTTCAGACTTTATCCAGTGTTGCTCAGGCTAACTCTTGTATTTGCAAGAGTTTTCATCACTCATTTTGGCAGTTTAGATTTACAATGGTGTTGGACTCCCATGACCCTATGCTGAAAATTTTCTACGGATTCAACTTAGGCTGGACTCTGCTTTTCCTAAGGGAATCCACACTTTCCTCTGCATTGCATCAAATGCAAGGGTAACATTTCATCTTTTATGTCCCTCTGCACAGAAATAGAAGCAGATATGAGGAAGTTCTAGAGGCACAAGTATTTCCTGCCATCGAGTGTTCAGATACATATTCTTTTTCCTACAATTTTTACTTTAATCTTAATTAATTACTTTAATCTAAGAATAAAAATTGCATATTTTGTATGTGGCACTCCATGGTTGGCTATGATCTAGAGGAAGCATAAACTAATTGAAGTGATCAATGTTCTATCAAGCAATTCAATAATATTATAGCAACCAACTGTCACTCTACTGCATCAACACCCATCAGATTAAATAATTGATAGTGCCCCAATCAATTGGTATACGAGAAATAGAGTGATTATATACTGGTTTTGTGCCAGAGGATCAGTATCTCCTTTAAACACAAACATCTGTGCCTGGCTTTGACATTAATGAGCCACAAATACCTCCACATTGATATGCCAGTGGGAGACCATTATCCTGTGTCAGCATTTAATAACTTTGGTATTCCCTTTTAATCCTCAGTGTGCTGACCTTACCTCTTTTGATAGTCAGCACTTCAGGATATCTCTCAACTCCTTCACTTCCTACACAAAGGATTTGCAGTCACGTTTGTGTCTCGTACAATTCCTATTCCTCTCTTTTGCTGAAAAGTTACATCCATCAGACCTGAAGGTTCATGAAATTGAGCTCATAGGGTACATGGTAAATGCCAGGAATTCCATTGGGACATCAATGGAATATCCAGCTTTCATGTGAACTTTCTGTCTACTGTGAAATCATTTATGCCACCTACTACCAATATTTACATTATAAATGTCAGCAGTGATTTTTGGACTGTGATAGCAGTCACATTAAGCTTTCATCTGAAGCTCAAAATAAATAAAAAAATCAACAATGTAAGGGAAATAAACCTTATGAAAGATTTTATTTTGGTTTTCAGAAGGATCAATGAGAATTGTCTTCTTGTGGATTTAGACCTCCATTTAAATTCCCAAGATCCCACAAGAATCTGTTCACGTCTAATTGTCAGATCACTACAAAGATGTTCTTTACACTGAAGGAAAAAAATCGACTGTTTTCAGAAAGCTATTTTCTCTATATTTTTCACTTCACACTTCTCTTTCTTCTATTGAGTTGAAACGGACTAATGTACCCAAATAATCAGGAAGGACGGCCACAGATAGACAATAGGTAACATCTGGCTAATTTTCTTAATAAAACAGACTAAAACCTTTGCTTTTTAACGTGGAATAAAACTTTAAAATATGAACTCAAAAAGCAGAAATATGCAAAGGCAAATAATCTAAAGAAAAAACAAGCCCTAATGACAAGATAAAGAATTATATGCAAGAGGTATTGTTTCATGGTGTTAAAACAACCTCAGTCTCTTAAAGCAAACACAACAAGTAGCTTGAGTCTTGAGTTTGTATTGTGTTGAATATCTAAAGCAGCACCACATGGAGTGAAATTCTATACGATATGCCAATGAAGCAGACTGAGATGATGAAAATCATCCATCTTGGAGCTGTTTCTATGGGTTGTCAAAGAGAAGTGGTAAATGCAACAATATCAGTGAATTTTCACAATGAAAAACAGAAATGTATTTTCACTGAAGAAAACAACTACCCCATATGTTGATTGCTTTTTTTGTCTACAAGAGACCTCTCTTCTGCATGCTGATACTCCCACAGTTCTTGCCACCTCCTGTCCTATACATTTAGTAAAGCTGTGTATCTTTCTTCTGAAAAGGTTTGTTTTTTAATTTGGAGATGGCAGAAAAAGATAGCAGTCTGACAGGTAAAACCAGAGAGGATTTGATAGATATCCTCACTGAGCTATTAAAATACACCCTGAATATTAGGGATGCCTAGTCTATCCAAATTATTTTTAAATATCACAAGTTCTTGAAAACATAGTAAACCCAAGGTATTGTAACATGAGATAAAAACTGTTTTAAACCTTATATCAGTTTAAAGTAAGATTCTTATATTGGCAAGTAAGATTCTTAAGAGACTAGTGGAAGAAAGCAACTCAGTGTGTTGCAGACTCTTCCCTGATTTTTTATTAGCAGGCCATAGTTTAGATAAACAGAAAAGAATAGTAATTCTTTGTTTCTCTTTCTGACATCAGACACATCCAGAAACACAAGCACAAGAAGACTGCAGTGTCCATTGAGACAACAGAAAAACTTTATGTGCAAATTAAAATGGGAAAACTGCATTTTATACTATTAAACAAGGTCATCTTCTACATAATTCATGTACTCTATCCTGGACATCTGAGAGACAAACACTAAATCAAACCCTAAACAATAAAGACAGTACTTGAATTTTCCAGGATTTCAACAGCTGAAATTCAGTGTCATACCTCTTGTCCCAGTCCTGCAAAATAAACCCCAGCAGTTTCTACGACATTTGTTTTCCTCCTGCAATATAAGGAACAACACAAAACAGACCCCAAGGCAGATGTCATATACAATTGTTTTAAAAGATAGGTCATATGCTATAATGTTCAGCCAAGTTGCTTTTAAAGTATTCATTTTATTTTTCCAAAATCTTGGGATGTAGCTTGAATCTCATTGCTATATGCTGTAAAATCATTACTCACACACTTAGTCTTTGATTTTCTCAGACCCTCATATTTAAAACACACAGAAGTTGCACAGAAATCAAAGTAAATTACTAGCACCCTGCTCAGGCCTTCTATACTTGTATTCCCTAAAAATTCAAGCAATTCAATTTCTGGCTTAGTTTTAATTACTCCTAAGTGGACAACTAAAATAATTTGGGAACAGCTCTAAAATGTCTGAGCTGACTCATTTGAACAAGCCTGAAAAAACATGAAGTACTTTTAAAATAAATTTTTTAAACAGTAGTTATTTGGCAAAAGTTAATAAGCAAAAACACTTAGCAAAAGTAGGCTGCATACATCCCCACTTCCCTGTCAGAAGCATAAGTAACGAACTACAAATTTGATGAAGATAGAAGTTCAGTGAACTAATATGCCTGTCTAGTACAATGATTATATTAATCTCCGTGGCTGCTTCAGATCTTCCTTACAGTATTCAGAGGTTGACATCCAGGTTTCTGCATTACTCACCCAATACAAATCCCTCAGGAATTGTAGGAAACACGGGCTGTGTCTTTTCATTCTACAATGTGTTCACATTCACATACTTCTCCCTTCATTTCTATGTGCAAATGATGATAGCCTCTGACACAGGACATTATGCATTTTATAAAGAGAACATACTCATTCTGTGGGAGAGATGTCAAATTTTGATAGCTCCAGGGTATATGGGGGAGTAACAAAGGCTTATATTCAAATGTCCATATGTGTAATAAAAGTATGTTCCTTTGAACCAGTTTTCTTCTAAATCTGCCTTTGGGGCACTCCAGTGCCATTCTGACTGCTGGAGAAGGACTGACTCTCAGAGTTGATCTGTTGCTGCTCTACAGAGAAGTATTGGAGACTCAACATGTGTTTTCCTAATGGTGGCCAGAGAGCAGTGCTCCTGACTTGCATTTGGGAAGAGGCTGTACCAGGACAGCCTTAAAGTCAATATCACCTTTCCTACATATGATGTGCATGCTGCATTCATTTCTTTGCCATTAAGTGTAATAATGAGCATCCTTTTCTGTCCATGTCACTACTAAATGTAGGCCATGATGAAGATAGCACCCATTGGGTCTGTGTGTATCACTGCTGTGCATCAGTTGTCATGTAACAAATGAAAGAGCCTGGCCTGTATTGATTTTCGCTGGCTTTTGGTTTAAGACAGATTTTTTTTTTGTTCACTTCCTTTTGTTACCTTGAAATATATAATTTAACTTTATACAGTAGAAGGGCATTTATTGCTGCCAATAGTGAGCTTTAAAGATCAAAGCAAAACACCCCAGTTTCACTGGAGTTATCTTGAGTCTTGTACTGAATGAAGAGTAGCAAAACAGGTGATTAAATACTACATGTAATATATTAATCTGATGCAAAATACACTGAAGAGTAACAGCCAGACATAGGACAAAAAATAATACATTATTCTGTTGTTTTTATTATTATGCTTTGTCAACCTCTCTACAAAATATAAGATGAAGTTAAATAATAACTGAGGTCTGATGCAGCCCATGGGACTATCTTACAAGTGTTCTGAGTACAGAATACTAACGAGTTCATAGTCTGTTGTTGCAGCTTAGCATTTTCTGAACAATGACAAGCAATTATCACTGATGCAATGCTCCCTCTTAAGATACTTCAAATGAGAAGGTGGGAGAGCAATCTCAAGTGGACTGTGATTTCATTGGAACTAAGGGTTAGATTAGTCTATATTCTATATTTCATAAATCATCTGGAGAACCGCTAGATTTGTAAACATTTGCCCTTGATTATGAATTCATGGACAATTTTTCCCATCCTCAACCATCAGCATTCCTCAACTTCACAACAGTTATGGAACTAATGTTTTTGTTTCCTGAAGGGGCATGTATGTCTGCTCAGCTAAGAGCCTGAAGTAAAGAGATAAAAGTTCTCCCAGGAGATGCTTCAAAGAGCCTAAGAACCTGTGTGAACTATTTAGGCTATAAATGCTTCATTCAGGTTAATGACACAATTGGAAGGTGTATAAGGTTTAGGTGTCAAGCGAGTCTCTAACTTTGGCATGCTGCAGGTAACTGTTTTACAAGCCCTACAGTTTTCACAATGTAAGTCAGCATTGCATTTAAACTTGTCAAGTGGGTTTGAATTAGGAAAAATGGACTCTAATCCTGCTTTTGCTTACGATACAGTTAGACAATGAGGTAAATGCCTTTGCTGAATAAGTACTCTCAACTTTTTCTTGGCATAGCAAATTAAAAGAGATGTTTTTCACATTCATACTGGAAAGCAAATAGAGCTGCTTCAGGGAATTCTCCTTCTCTATCTAGTTAGGATAGTTTTTAGATCACAAAAATTCATCTCTATTAAAAAACAAGATGAAATTAAGCATGAACCAGCTAATTTTTGTAAATATATAAGATTTAAAAATGCAGTGCATTTGCAATTGTTTCATCTCATTTTAGCTGCAGACTGAAGTCAATATTCAGGGTAGTATCACCAGAAAAAAGTGCTGACAAATTCAGTACTCAGAATTTTTCTTTGCAAGATGTCTCAAAAAAATTTTGAACATAATTGTAGAGTGTAGCCAAACAAATACAGTAATTTCACGACTATAAGGTGCACCTTAAAGCCTAAAATTTTGATCAAAACCTGGAAGAGTGTCTTTTAATCCGGTGCACCTTATATATGGAAAAACTTTGAGTATTGAAGGGACCTCAAAACAATTTCTGTTTCACATTGCGCAGCAACAAACATGAAGCTCGCAATCAAATGACCACGAGTAGGTGGAACACACATCTTGGGGGTTGGGGGGTTTTCACTTTTTCCCTCTGTGGGGTCTTGTGCGGGCACAGAGAAACCGAAGGGTCATTGTTCAGGCTACCTGGAGCGATGTAGGCACTGGCCCGGCCGGCGAGCGGCGAGAGTGGCAGCGAGAGCGGTGACAAGAGAGGCGAAGCAGCAAGCAGCCTGGCACTGGGGCGGGCCAGCACAACACTCGGGGGGCTCTACTGCTCACCAGGAAACTCCCGCCTGCAGCCCTCCCCTCACCTGCGGAGCCAGCAGGTTTAATAAAAGTGAATGATTTTTCTCTGTATTTTTTTTAGTGCTTTGATTCTTTTTAGGCTGTGTTTAAAGGCTATGCAGATCCGTGAAAAATGTTTGCAAATTGAGCGCCTGCCAGTAAACCCCGTGATCGTGCGATTCCGTTAGTAATTCGTTAGTTTGCGAAAGTTGCACACGGATCCTTGCAGCAAAAAAAAAAGTGCGCCTTATATTCTGGTGCGTCTTATAAATGGACAGAGTTTGGAAATTTGCCAACGCCCGGAAGAGTGCCTTATAATCCAGTGTGTCTTATAGTCAGGAAATTGCCATAACAATTCATGGGTTTATTTCCAAGCCCTCCTTTTATTTCACCTCTGAGCTTGATTAGCCCAAAGGAAAGGAAAAAGAAAACAGTCATAAGCAGAATATGCCCCTTTATGCTTCATCAGTCCTTCCTCACAGCTGTGAATTGTGCTGGGCCCTAAAAGAAACCAAACCTCTAAATCGCATCTGAGATTCTTGTAATGTTTCAATAACTCATTCACACAATTAGATCCTTGTTTAGTCTCACTTAATGACCTATCTTTAAATAATTAATTTTTAGTCTCCATCATGTAGGTTTTTGCTTTGTGTTTTCCCCAAATTGTTTACTTGCATGCTTTTTGCATTTTTGTCTTTTGTTATTGAAGGAAGAGGGAGGGAAGGTAAAGAAGCCATGAGTAATTCAAGGCAAAAATCTAACACATAATCCCCAAGAGATCCCCATAATCTTTTGCACAGAGCTTCTATCCTCAGAGGGCCTTTTCTTCCCAGGCTCTCCCCAGGCTCTGTTGGCTCCATGTACTGAGACCTGCTTCTAATTCTAGTTATCAAAGACACATTCCCTCTGCTCGACATCATATCTACTCTCTACACGAATGTTCTTCTACTTCCCCAGCTCATCTGTGCCTTTAAGACCTGATCCAAGTGTGCCAGCACCCAACAAAAGTTTCCTGGAACAGTCAAGGCACTTCCGCAGACACCCCACTTAGCACCCCACTCCAAGGGGCTTCTAAGCTTTGATAAGTGACTCTGGCCAGCTTTGTACCCGCATCTGACCTCATCTCTGTTGGCACTAACAATTCAGAAAATACTGGGAGAATTACTGCCCTGGCCTGAGTAACTGGATTAGATTGGTATTAAAGTATGTCTTACTAAAAGCCCTAAGAAAAAAAGACAAAATCCCCACAGAAATAACCTGAAATGTTTCATAACAAACATTAAAGGTTTCAAAAAAAGCAGAAATGTTAGGAGTTACTGTAAGAATATTTAGGCAACCATAACCTTCATTGCATCTCACATAAATGTGCTTCAATTCAGTGAAAGCTGGACTAGAAACAGGACCTTAACTCCCAGGATTTGATTTACAGAATCTTTTGTGACACGTACCTCAGCAACACCTGGCTCCTGCTCTGAGTGCCAATACCACACAGGCTATAAAACTGCCAATTAGAAGTCATACACTGAAAAAATTAAATTTCAGAGTGGAATTGAAGTTGTGAGCTCAAGCTGGCAAATCTACATCATTTAAAAAATCAGTATGAGCCTACAAGCACTCAACATTAGGAAGACTCAACGCATTTTTATACAACATAGCTCTTCCCCTTTGCCATCTTAGCCACATTTGCATTAGTTACTGATCTAGCTGTGCCATTGTCACATCTGCTCCTCTCTGTTCTTCTGAGAGGCACAGATTAATTTAATTTCTGCTCCTACCACCACAAAATTTCTTTCCTTTTTTAGCCACATGCATCTATCTACTCAAATTTATATTCATTCAACACAAAAGCTAAACTGGTTTGCCAGTAATCAGTTACCTCAAAGGCAACTAATCAATGCACACCATGAAACAGGATGACTTTAAAAGCAGAAGGCAGGAAGGAAAGACCAAAAAATCCTTAAAATTTAATGGAAAACTAACTTCTTTTTATTGTTACACGCAGTCAGCATCCCTTTGCATCATACACTTAATACCCCCTTCTGTTTCTGCTCTCCTTGTAATCCTATCTCCTTAAAACACTTCACTCCTACAGTTCCTTGAGATTTTCCCATCTCTCCCATTTGCAGAGGTTGTACTTCCCCCTAGTCAAGGTGAAATGAGGTACTGATAGACTCGTGCATTTTCCTTGAAGGGGATCTCTTAGCATAAGGATTTCAATTTGGTACAATAGCGATATTTCACCTCCATAAGTAATGACTTCGTCATATGTAATACTGCTACTGATACATTTTTCCTAGAGGAAAAAATTGCACTCAAATGTAATGAATTTCAAAGAGACTGCCAATCTCTGCAGAGCAGAAAAATCTCTACCAAATCTCTACGGATTGCATTAATCTTGGTTTTTAAAAGTTAATTTCTGGTTGTCTATTTGGGTGGTAAAGAGCAGCAAAGGCCCTGCTGTTTTCTGATTCAACATTTTGAAAATTGAGCCCGTGGACTTAGGTGAAGCATTCAAAGCTACTAGTCACTGCTGTACAAAGCCTCAGCCGCTGCCTAACTCCTAGCTATTTTTGCTGCAATGTATCCATGTCTACTGCACTTAAAATCCATCCCCTAAACATAAATTTTACAGCTTCTTTTTAACACCAACAACAGCAACAGCAACAGCAACAGCAACAACAACAACAACAACAACAACGACAACAACAAGAAGCTTCCAGCACATGCCACTGCAGACAAAATCTTCTCAAGAAAGTGGACTGCAACCCACTGCAGAGCTGCTGGAAACAGGACTACACAATGTGAACGTGTATCAGCTAGAATGGAACTGACAGCCATCCTTTTCATTTCAGACACAAAGGAGACACAGAAGAGATCTTCATTTTTATAGAAGTTCCATGTACCTCATACTTTTTTCTTTTTCTTCCAAGCGCAGTAATATCAATGAACATCCTTGATCAGACCTTAGAAATTCAAAGTTTAACATATGAAAGAGCAAAGGGATTTTAATAAAAAAGATAACACATCTGTGAATGTGGGAGCAGGCTGTTTATCAGCATTATATGTTTGTCATTAAATGGATTCATTTGCATGCTAATAACATGATCAGCTTTTTATAATATGCAACAAAATGAGACCGGTTATACTTTCTTAAGACCACAGGACTGAAAACACCATCAATCTGTTCTGAGTGAATGGCACTCCTGAGATTCTTAATAGGGCTGTAATAAAAGTCTATGGCATTTTGAGAAATGCAGGTGGTAAAGGGGAAAAGCTGCAGTCTTGCTCCTGGGAATCATAGCTCTGAAATGTCTAAGTAATAAAACAGAAGTCAGGAAACAGAAGTCCTATTGCTGTATCATTCTTTCTCTTTCTCAGAAAGAAGTTGGAAGAATGAGAAATGAACATGTTCTCCCTCAGATCTCGGTAGGATCTTTCCACTGCAATAAAATGGACACTGCCACAAGAGGTCCTGTAATAAGACTTTTCTAGATGGAAATACTGCAAGACTCAAGACAACAGAAAAAATAGTTCTCTGAAACAATCTGTATGAAGGATGTTGCTCCATACTAAGCAGGGCACAACTTGAAAATAGGATGAAAAACGGTGATATATAAGCACATGACAAACAAATCTTGCTTTGCTTCACATCAGGGCTCAGGTGCAATGAATAAGAACCATTATTATTGTAACTTAAATGAGCAAATTGCTCATTATTCATAGATGTCTGTTGTGTGAGGAAAAGTTAGACCATTCCAGAGTTATTTTCGAGGATATACAACTTACTTTTCTCTTCCTGAAGCATTACTTTTTTATCTTGCTGCCTAATGGAAATCAACACTAGACTAAAACTGAAAACCTTTGTGCATACACACAACAGACACACAACACACACAAATCAGACTACCTTTTAAGAAATGGTAGCAGATGGGCTCCCACTAATGAGATGACTTGCCCTTCAAAAGGAATGGTTGATAAAAAGGAAATAAACCAAGCTTGCTATCTTTTTTCCCAGTACAGATAGATCAGGAAAGATTTCTAAATTTTTTGATTTTTTAAAAAATATTAGCTGTCTTAGACATGATTAATCATAAGGTTCCCTAAAACTGTCAGAGAATGCAGTTTTGGCCTCCTCTTCTGCCTTCTGAGGCATTTTGGGGTTCTTGAAAGGCATATAATGCTCGCAGTATTCTGTGAATCAGACATGAGGGTGATAAAATGAATACAGACTCATACTAAAAGCTTGGGAAAGACCTCACATCATGTCTCATCTCAGTTAAGTACAAAGATAAATCCTCAAAAATTTATTCAGAACATACCTCTTCTCAGGTAGCATGTGTATTTTAAACCTCACTGCCTATCTTGCCTCTGCTTAATCTTTAGTACATCTGGAAGAAAAGCAGCTTCATCACCTCACTTTTAACCTGTTTGCTGACCTGTCGTCCTTCTTGTGTAACTGATACTGGAAGAGTATGCAGGACATCAAATCTTCACACAGTTGTTCACTATCTGCAGCAAATTATGAAAGTTGATAGAATTAAGGCACAAATTTTTCATTTAGCTACAAAGCCTGACAATATTATAGCCACGCCTTTAGAAAGCTTTCTGTGCTGTGTGAGGTCAAGGAAATCTGGACACAAAGGGTGTAGGAACAGACTCTAACCCACATTCTCTTGTACTCCAGCACAATGATGGTATATTCATTCATTGTATGAAATTTAAATGTTTTCTCTTCTGGGGCAGCTTAGCCTAATGAGAATATGCTGAGACAGTAATTTTTTTCCCTGCCTTCTCATGGGGACTAGATGCCCTTTATTTTTGCTTAGATTTTCTCATTCTTAAAAAATAATACATAGGTTTTGCTTAGTCATTTTGGGATCAAAAATTCTTCAAGAAATGCATAATGCAATTAAATTCCTTATGTAACTCATACAGCACAGAATTTCCTTTGTGAATGGGTAATTCATGAGCATAATAAATGAGGAAAAAATCCTGGGGAAGTTTACTTCAACTTTGAATTTTACATGGAAGTGAGAATTAGTATCCCAGTAAATTGGTTGTTATGTGTATGCATGTGTGCTACGAAGGGTGGGGTGACATCTCATTCTTTCTCCAGCCTTTACAACTGACTCCCTGGCAATGCTATGGCAAGGCCCTTTGTGAATATTATCCCCTGCTGTACTAAGTGAAATCCAATCTCCAATAAACCCCATCACTTGCGGTATGACTGTCCATGCATGTGGAATTTTGTTTTTCATTATTACTTGTATAGTAATCTGGACCTTGCAGAAGTTAGTTTTAATAAGAAAACAAAAGGAACACACACAGAGTGGAGAAGTTTTAAACTGGAGTGAATAATAGGAGTAAATAACTGTGGCAGCTTTACTAAAGCATCTATAGAAACACTTAAAAATTCATGATTTAGTAGTGCCATGGAAAAACACTCTTTTTTTTGTAATTCAAAATGAATAGGTATCTGAAAAGATATCTAATCACTTCAAGCTGTCACCACCCACTCCTGGTATCTGAGGGTGGAAAAGAGAAGGAAAGGAACTGTTGATGATGGAAATGCTCTTTTATTTGTTCATTGTCAGTGAGCAGGGACAGAAGTAGCTCTTTCACTGCAAATTTTTCTGTCTGAGGGTCAACTCACCTTTTTCAAAACTAAGTAGTGCAAGATGCTGCTGCTACCACAGCTAACCAGAAAGTTCGAAGGATATAAAATTCAGGGGATTTTAAGTTCTAACTCTTATGAAGATCCCTGAAAATTTCAGCCTAATACATCCATAATTACCTAAGGCTCCATCTACCTAATGCAGAAGTTCCAGCAATGGAGTTTTTCTAATGTTGAACCACAGTGAGATCAAAAGAATTGCACTTTTATAGGTTTTTTTCTCAGCTCACTTTGATAAATGCAGAGAAGACAACCTCAGACAACAAAAAAGGTCAAATAAGAGATATCTGGAGATTTTAAAATCCATCTTGGAATGTCCATTCCTAATTTAAAAATGGAAAGACAGTGCCTCTTCTCCTTGTTCTCAGCTGCCAAGAGAAACGAGAGAGAACGTTTTTTCCATACACAAAATTTTTGTAGATGCAGAGATAGGAACAGCTTTGTGTCCTCACTTGAGCAAACAAAACAGACCTTTAAGGTGTCAGTAATTCTCTATGCTACTCTACATGCCCATCTATGAATGACCACCACAGGAGCAAGCTGCAAATCAGCACATCTAGCACACCAGTGGCTTGCAGCTTCACTAACACCAAAGGAAGTGGCTTCAGAGCATTACCAGGTAACATTCCTTAGCCAGAACTATCCTCAGGGAATTTTTTAGTCTTATTTCTAACCCCACAATTCCAAACCAGAGAGCTAATCTAGCAGACCACCAAAAATTTCTCCCACCAAAAAACAAAAATACCAAACACCAAACAAAGAAATCCCACCACCAAAACAAGAAAAGCAAACAAACAAACGATCAAACAAAACAAACAACCAAACCAAAGCAATTCCTCCAAAAGCTCAAGCAGCTATGCCTCCTCTCCACCATTTTTGTGGTATTTCTGAAATTCCTGTATGCAAAAGAGAAAACATAAATATAAGCAAATTTCATCTCCCTAGCTGGAAGTAGCTTTCTACAGTTACCCTTAAAGGCCATTTCATTTGAGAATAAATTCATCATGATATCAGATTTACATAATGTTTTCCAATTACTTATTAATACACAAATATTAGAAAAAAGATTAAAAATCCACATGTTCCTAAAACATGAAGATATGCTATTTAACAACGGGGGTGGGGTGAATCAAATGGAACCTCACCATTGCACAAACAAAGCACAGCCAGAAAATACAAGAGACTGAGCTCTAGTCCACCTGCATTGAAAATCCTGTAACTGTCCTAGGTATTCATGAAACAAAAAGGTATAATTTTGTAACACAAGGAAATAATTATTAGAAAATATTACAGCTTCCTGTCAGTATTTAGAAGAGGTATGAAAAGAAAGGGGTATATGACGGTTCCACTGTTGAAAGCTGAAAGAAGAGAAGAATTCCAGGACAGGTTTCCAAGCACCTGCCTGTAAAGCTCAAGAACACTTCACAAATAATCCTCAAGACTTTCAATGCCTTTAAATATAGCACATGATCAAAATACACTTGTAGACCAGTGGTCCTCTGGACCTTCCAGATGACATCCTTATAACAATCCTTATAATGAATTACTGTAAGAAAATGCACCAAACTTTCCCAACTGGAAATACATTGGACTCCGCGACATTAATTTAAGCAAAGACTACCAACATCTAAACCCTTAGCTGCTGTCAGGGACATGAGTTCTAACAACACCTTGCAGCCCATCATAGTAGAAATTACTCTAGTGTTACCACAAGCCCCTCACATAACACTTCTGGAAAAAAGTAATGTAAGAAAAGCTGTCAATAAAAATGAAAAAGAGGGGGCTGCAATGTCCTTACAGTCTTAAGACTTTTTATAATAGACTATTCACTGTTTACATGGCAATGGTCAACTTGCACTGTGGCTCCACACAGAGTGTCTTTGATACCTGCAAAACTGTCACCTCTGAAATCTCAAGGCTTAATGTTAAAAAAAATGGGAAAAGGATTGGACATTTTCCATTTTTACCTATTAGGTCTCACCAAAGACTTCTTAAGAATCCAAAAGGAGGCATTTCTTGTTTGTGGGTTGAATATCTTTCTTTCAAGTTAATAATCTTAATTTGGTATTACAAAGCATAAAAATCAAAGCCTAATTTAAAAGTAATTGTATCCTGATTAACTAATAAATATGGGACCTAGACAGACATAAAATCGTTTTCTGTCAGAAACCACTCACTTCCTTACCGTCTCTTTTCATTGGCACTGGCTCTGATGACTTTTTCCTCTAAGAAAATGGTTCCACTTGTTTTGATAACAGCATCTGCCTTAAGCAAAACTAGCAGTAACACTCCTGTGCTATGGCTCAATCAAGTTTTTTGCCTATTTAAGACTTAAATTCCTATTAAAGACTTGAAATTCCTGCTTAGGTATAGCTCCTGAAGTTTCTTTAATCTTCCCAACCTGAGGGTAAGGCTTGCTAACACTCTAAAAACCAAAAATGATTAACAACTGAGCCATTCACTGAGATACTGTGCAGCCTACCTGGAAAATGCAAACTTCAGTTCTACAAGCTCTGCTGCACCCTGTGACAAACCTGTGCTGAATTCTATGGCGTTCACTCCCACTTTGTACAGCTAAACAATGTCCTGTTACTGACTGGGATGAACATATTGTATTCCATGACAGATACCAAAATCTACGGAGACTGAAATGCATGAAGGACAAAATACATTATCAATGTCAAGATAAACACAAGTGAAACTTGTGGTTATAAAGTCATTTGCTGTGCTTTCTGTTCTGGTAAGTTCAGTGCCTAATTGTCCTTCAGAGCCTGGAAAGGCCCAAGGAACTAACTATCAGAGATCTTCCATCAGATTTTTACTATGCAAATATTTGCGCTAAGAAGCTACAAACATAAAAATGAAACACAGCCAGTCAAAGCACAATCAAACAGGACTTACTACCAGAAGAAAATTTATTGCAAAAAGCTTAAAAGTCAGTGTTTCATCAACAACCTCTTTCCCACTCACACGTACAAACAAGCAATGATTTTCTGTGTCTTGACAATCTACTTTGGTCAAACAGAGTCCAGCACTTTTCTTTAGCTACTTATCAGTCACTTCATATGTGCCTGTAGCTAACATCATTATGCTATGTTTTTTTAAGTGTCTGTCAGCAAGTGGGTCTTTGATGTGAAGAGACAACAAATCTGGATAGAGCTGATGGGTGTTTTAAGTCCTGTCTTACAGGCTTGATAGAGCAATTAAACTGATGCTCTGTAGTGGTAATTAGGGGAGGAAATAGAGCCTATTTGGGGAATTATTAGCAAGCAACTTAGAAAGCTGTGTATAAAACACAAAGACTCAGGAAAAATAAGCAGAGTGCTTAGTCCTGAAGAGTGGGAATGGAGAAGTGCTAGAGGCCTTAGGTCTGTTAATGCACAGCACTTGAAACAGCAAAAGAATAAACTATGTGTACAAACTTCAGTAACAAATAAAGCATAAGAGCAAAAAAGGATGTATCTAACTGGAGCCACAATTTTTTCCTTTATAAAATACTTTGAAAGATCCAGTAGAGAGTCTCAGCACTCTGTGCCACCAGGGCATACACAGTACATTAAAGAAGCAGCATGTGTTAACCAGAGAAGAGCTTCAGACAAATGTGTCTAAGCTGTACTCAGTGTCTACCTTACCCCTGGTGAGTACTTGCACCAGGGCACTCTGTCCAGTCATCTCTCTCAGACACCTGGCAATTTGAATTTGAAATACTTGCAGAGCTCAGAATGTCTCCTTACAGATTGAGAGTTAAAAAAGGTAGATATTTTTCTTAGAATAAACAAAATTTTAAAATCTAAGAGAGTAAAGCTTTCTGTCAAAGGACCTGACTATACAGTCAGCAGCAATCCAGAAGTGCCTCCAGTGCCTTGCAAGCATCCATGAAGCTTCATGTGCAGAGTTAACCAGAGACAATTAATGATATATTGACTACCTCAAAGCCAATCCAGTAAAAGATTGTTAAAGGGTATTCAGCTGCTCAGTGAAGGGAGTATTTTTTGCAAGGCCTTGTGCAAGTCCAGCCTTGTCTTGGGAACTAAAAGAATCAGTAGTTAATGCTCATTTCATCAGAGATCCTACTAATGCAATTCTCCTCAATCCGCAAAATCATTCTGGCTTTCTTTGGAAGAGGTGCACCTCTTTACCTGCAGCACATCTTAACTTTAATCCTGAAAACTCTTTACCTTTGTCAACACAAACGTTTCTGGAATACATAAAACAACATTAATATACATTTAAAAAAAATGGCCTTTTATACATTGTTCAATTTTGTGTACAATTCATTAAGCAGCTTTACTCTTCAAAAAGGAGCAGCTGCAAAATTTCCAGTCTGATGCACAGCAGTGCTGTGAAACTGTAAGAGCTAACTTCAGATTTGAAGCATAGCTTGCTACAAAATAAAAGAGATTATGGCTAATTTTAGTAAATATATATTTACAAAATATTACTAACATAAAATGAGGAGGTAAAAAAACGGATTCAAATATTATTTTTCTTTTAACTTCAACTTGCTCAGAATTAAAATGTCTGTGAACAATGACTAGCCCTTAAAATGTACAGAAATTGCTCCAGAAAAGCAGCAAACATCTCAGCTCCCTGAAACTCCTTTCCTCTGTGAATGTTAAACCAAGTGAATTTTATTACAAGATATAAGCTCCATCAAAATGAACTTTAAAACCCTTAATTTTATTACAAGATTTTGTCTACTGCTTCCATCTTCAAGGCATGATTAGAATCACAGAATCATTTAGGCCAGAAACACCTCTAAGATAATGAAGTCCAACTATAAATCTAACGCAGCTAAACCATGACTAAACCACATCCCAAAGTGTGTCACTTTCCCATCTTTTAAATACCTCCAGAAACAGTGACTCAACCACTTCCAGGCAGTCTGTTCCATGGTTTGGCATTGCAAGAAAGAAGTTTGCTGTATTTTTATGTTCTAGGGAAACCAAGAAGTGCTGTGGAACACACCAGAAGAACAGCTAACAAAGCTCTATAAGCCCAGAAGAGATGCAGAGTTTTTGAAATGGGAGATATTTTGGAGATTTTTTTTCCCCCATGGAAGTAAATAATAAAAATATTTTAACCTATGGAAACTTATTCCTATGGCAATAACCCAAATTACTTTAACATTTCTTGTTTATTATGACATCTGCCCAGACTTTTAAGTTTCTACATTATGTTCTAAAAAATTCAAAAATCCTAGAATTGGGTTCCAGTAATCACATTGAAACCATTTACAGCTCTTATTCTATCATGCTATCAAATCTACCAAATCTACAACTTGCAGTAACTGCAGGAAATCAACATCATGAATTCTTTTCTTTCGTCTCATCATTCTTCAGCTTTCTGTTCCACTAGTTCCTAGTTCAGCACCCTTACAGCTAATGCCTACATTTTTCTCCCAGTTTAAATGTATTAGTTTTTCACTTTCAGGTCTTGATTCCTGCTACCTATTTCAATACCAAACAAAAGAGTTCTTCAGTCTTAATCAAACTACTTTTGTTGTCTTTTGAGTACATTAATCAGTTTCCAAAAAAAGAAATTCCCCCACCCACATCTCTTTCTTGCCCCTAAGTGTTTTTTGAATTGCTCTCCCTGCACCATGCTCTTTATTATCAATAATAATATTGAAAGCTGAGCAAATGCAATTTTAAAGAAGATAAAGAATCATGCACCAGAACCTCAATAAGATACTCCTCTGCCAACTACTTCACCCCTACAAAACAAGTTATGATCCCTGCTGCAAAGAGATCAAAGAGCAGATATAAGGCAGACAGTAGGTAAAAACATTAGAGGATAGTGGACAGGCCAGCATTTCCAGCTAACTGACCCAGCAGCCAACACAGTACCAGCTTTGAAGCCATAAGTACCATGTGTAGAAAATAACATTCCTAAATCTGTCACTGTCACTCTGAGGTAAAAGTCAGACATCTTACTTAGAAGGTGTCTGCAGCTCTGTTGCTCATATTCTCACAGATTACGGTAGAAATTTTCTAGAGACTTTACACTTTGCTATAACCATGAAGAGATTGAGTCTTTATAGAGCAAGAAGAGGTTAATCGCATAGAAATTATTACCTCCCTAGAAAAAAAAAAGCTTCATTTTGTCTCTCCTGTTGGACTGTGCTAGCAAATAGAGAGGAATGTTCAATAAAATAATATTCTGCTTTCATACAAAACAAAAGTTTAGACTACTCAGCAAGTTATTAGTTTTGCATCAAGAAGGACAAGCATATTTAGTATCTATAAAGTCAAGAATGGCTAATTTGCAAAGAAAGTTTCCAAAGGAAATATTCCCCCCATCCCTTTTCCTACTATGAAACAGTTTTCCAGTGTTGCTTATCTTCTAGCCTTTAGTAATGGTGGATAGGTAAGAATGAATGCAGCAAAAAGCTACAACAAAGGAGGTTAGAATATCTTTTTAATTATTTTAATGTACTCATGATGAAAGGTCATGATGAAAGAGAAAATTGCTACCTTTCACTAAATAACTCTTTGACCAGAAAAGTTTTTCAACTTCCTGACAAACATATCTTGACTCATAAAATTCTTTGCTCTCCAGAAAATCAAATTACAAGAAGAAATGTCAAAATAATGCCAGTAAATGAAAATCTCTTCTTTCATTTATTATTTCTAGGGCTTTTTTCTATTTAAACTTAAGGAGATGCAAGAAGAGCCAAAAAGGCAATTAAAAAGCTTTCAAGCAAGGGGAAAAATTTCAAATACGACATTCAGTCATAAAAATATTGCATTTGCTGTAGCAAAAGGAAAATCAAACCACATGAGTCCTGAGGTCTGAAATGCTGATCCTGAAGTGACCAATATGCTTTCTGGAAAACACCAATAGATACAAAGTACACTGCACACTATGGATTGTGCAATGCAGAAGAAAAATTGTGCAAAGAGAAAAAGTGCTTCCTGACCCTTGCAGCAATCAGCTTACTCTTCGAAGCATGAGATTTGATTACCCTCATCTCAGTGGGCACAACCATGAATGTCACTGTATACCTTCTAATGCCCAGCACATTCTAGCTGAGATAGGAACACCAGTGTAAGAATTTCTAGAGTATTTTGATTGTGCAACCTGGGCAATAACTGCAGCAAGAAATCTATAGCAAAAACATGCACAACAGCATCAAGTGCATGTAAATACAATTGCATTTAGATCTTCTCTTTTAAGGAAAAAAAAAAATCCTATAAATTAATTTCACTCTAAAAAAATTCCAGAAAGCAAAAAAAATCAAAACCAAAAGCAAAAGGCCCAGGGAAGGTATTTATCTGATAGAAACTCTAGGACAATCCATACATAGGTATCTGACGTGTGGCATATACCCCTATGGTCTGTCTTAAAACCTGAGTGCAGATTTTTGCAAAAGTCCCAGAAAACATCCCCCATCCAAACAATCAAATAGGAACAATAGAACGTCTGTGTCCTGCTCAAAAATACACCGAAAAATACATTAAATCTGTCATGCCTTTACTACAGAAGAATTTCAGGAATGCAGAGATAATGGCTTATGAACATCTTTAAACTACCGCTCTGTTAGTAGCACTGTCTCTCCTCAGAGTACACAGCATTAATTTATCATTCCTCTGCCAAATACAAGCCTCTTCACCTGCTTCAATGCTAAACAATTTAATTTGAGCCTGTATGGAAAGAAAGCAACAAGTCCAAGAAGTCATACTAGTTCTGGAGATATGGTCTAGTACAATTTCCCACCAGGAATGAGTTTTAAGGGATGTTGAGGGTATTGAGAAACAGTGTCACATGCTGAGCAGAGGTGCAGGGTGCTGGACACTGTATCAGAGATCAGAGAGCATTAGGATTACTTAAGAAAAACAGTGAGCTTCTCACTCATGACAACTACTAGGCTTAATGAACTCCTAATCTCCCATTAAATTTACTAACTCCTGTTCTGGAAGGTCAAAGGTTTTCTGGATCTCATTTTTAATGTTTACTCTCTCCCAGCAAAGCTGGCAGTCTGTTCGTGGGTAATCCTTCTCCTCTGAGGATTTATCACATGTACTAAAACTTGAATAAGATGAAAAGTGGAGGTTACCTCAGCTTTCATAGCTACTTAGGATGAATGGCCTCATATTTTCCCCTCTTTGTAAACCTGTCACTATACTAAGAATAAGGAGTGTCTAAGTACCTAACTGTACCGGAACAGGAGGATTGACCACTAGTTGGTCAATTGTGATTGATTGGTCACAGTGTTCCTGTCTGATGTCATCTCCAAGACACAGAGGACAAAAATAAAATCCTCTTGTTCAGCAAGGTATACAAAGGAAGCTATTATTACAGAAATCAGAAATACTACAGTGTTTGTTAAGATGAGTGCCTGGGCAAGTACTCATTAAAGACATTCTGTTCAATGCCTTTTGAACACCAACAGTAACACAAGATTGAAAGATTTATAGTTAAATATCCCACTCTGTCTTGAATCAGAAGTCTTAGTGAAGAGGCTTTTGGATATGTTGCATTCTATCTTCCATGTTACTAAAACACTACACCAACCTTCCTCATAAGTTTTACCTCCTCTACTCTGTAGTCCACCTCTGTAAAGCAGCTGCCGTATGCTCAGTTCACAGCTTGCACTTGAGCTTTCTTTATCTACACAGGATCTAAACATACACTTAAATGCTCTGCTGAAAAAGAGATGAATTTTCATGGACATTTTGGAATTAAAATCAAACAATTAAGAAGACCAGAACATGGATTTGTGCATATACAAAAATAGAATGGCATGCCTTTAACACTGTTTTGTGAGTTCTTGCTGGGATGAATGTGTGCTTGAGAGGACCAAAAAGAAATGGCAAAATATCTTCTTGTTACCCAAAGGTTTTTAATACAGCAGAGCAAGGAGAATACAATTAGTCGTAAAGTGCTCTTCATAAATAATGGACAATCTAGCAGCTTTTATCTACTCTGCACTTTAAAACAAAGTTTCTACTGCTGAATATTTCATAAGCAAAAAGTAACTTTTTGTGGCTTTTAAATTATACAATTCAGAAACTGTAAAGAAAAATGTTCTACATTGCAATGTAATAATGGTGAGTTTTGAGTTTCTGGAGAAACATGGGGCAATTTAAATATATATTTTGAAACCTACCACATACAAAGAAATGGGGACTTCTTTGCCCTGAACTATAACTACTGATATTTAAGACATCCAATCCTATTCAGCAATACAGTATTTAATTGCAAGTGAAGCATAAACCTGACTGTACATTCTCCTGAGATGTACGCTGTAGTTTGCATTTCTTATCAAAATGTACTGCTGATCACAGGTTATTCAAGATGTGCATCTGTGAAACCCATTTTCAAAAAATCTATTTTCTGCACATTATTTTAAAGATATATTTTATTACAGCCTTTTAAAATGCCTATATTAGAGTTCCACATAAACTAAATCATTAAGGAAGCACACTGGCAAACGGGTGAATTGTCAAGATGAGTTAAAAGTAACCTTAGCTCTGTCCCCTGTGAATATAAGGCCGTGACACAGACCTATTTCTGCATCCAGAGACAGATGTTCTGTCTGTGTAGATCAGCATGACTTTACAGAAGTCAGTCATGCTACATCTGGTTTCTATCAACGGAAGGACCAGTATACTTCTCTTTAGCATCATAAAAATTTATAATATTCCACGTCTATAAATGACCATCATGGGAGTCTGCTGCACATCAGCACACCAAGCATGCCAGCCTCTGGCTTCAAAACATTAGCAGGTAACATCCCTTAGCCAGAGCTATCCTCAGGGAACTTTCTTCTTTCTAACCGCATGCTTCCAAAACACAGATCTACTCTAAGAAAAGAAAAAAAACCAAATCAAGTTAAAAACAAAACAACCCCCCAAACAAAAAAACAAATAATCAAACAAACAAAAAACCCCAAACAACTAACTCACAAAACAAAACAAAAAAAATCTTAAAATATGACAATACATTTTGTTTTTAAAACTAAGGGATTTTCTATATGTGGTAACTTATCTCCTACCCCAAATCCTCTTAATTTATTCATAGTCCTCACTTAAAAGAAACAAAGGAAAAAGTTAAAACATGAAAGAGCAGGAAAGGACCTATGTGCAGAAGTTAGAAGCAATCAGGACAAACAGTATCATACACAGCAAATCATCTACATACAGCCCCCTACATATACAGATGACAAAACTGTCTGTGGAAAAAATGAACTTTGTTTTTCAGATGACTCATGACACTGCAAGCAGTAAATCTAAGACATCTGGCTAACCTCAAGGTCAATCATCACTCTTAGCAACAAATTCCAGTGAAAATCCTATGGAGTGATGGGACATGCATTAAAACACTATGTACAAAGCTGTTCTTTGGATTTTAGGTATTCTTCTGTGAGTTTGTAAAAATAAAATTGATCTTTAGCACTTATTTCAAGTAGGTTTACAGCTTTGTTGAGATCATATATCCCTTCTACATTTATCAGCAGAAAAATTCAGACAGATCTGTCATGCATGATTTCGCATTAGACATCTCAACTGCAGCAGTAAGGTTATTTTAAAGAGTCATGTCTACTACAGTCTGAACCACACTATCATTGCCAAATATATAAAATAGTTGCTAAACTCTTTATTTATAGACATAGTGAATGCAGTTCTGGTTTACTTAGGATCATATTCAAAAGCCAATATTACCTCGTTTATCTAGGTCTGTTAAAAACAAATATCAATTTGGAAGCTGCAAGAAATGCAGAGGTTTTATCCCAGCCCATTGCACAGAGACAGATTTTTTTCTCTGGTCAATAAATTCTCTCAAGACACTACATTTAAAAGCTTGAAATGTATCAACAGCCAAATCGCACTTTTAAAAAAGCTTTTAATGCCTGTTGCAGAGCTAGTAGAAACAATACCTATGGGCTGAAGATACAGACATGGTCTTCTGTTTGACAGTATCTAACAATTTGTCAAGGGACTATAACTGAAGTCAAAGACAGCTTGTTTATTCTGTGTTAAAGTATTTCGTATCACACTTTCAGAGTAAATTATACGTCTATCATCTGATATTTAGATAGAGGTTCAGATATCTAAGAGAAAATGTGTCAGTTTAGATGAGATATCCCACAAAGAATGATACTTATATAAAACCAACCTCTGGACAAGGTCATATAATGTAACAACCATGAAGTCTCCTACACCAAATCAGCCGATGGGAAATGAACTGACTCTTCTAGAAATTATGCAACTGCTCTGCTTCTTACAGAAGAGAGTCAAAGAACAGGTGCCCATTTCCCCTATTCCACCCTCATCCCTATGATGCCACAAACTATTAAGAGAGAGGGAAAACAGATGTAGTCACTCTGAGTCTCAGTGTACTATGTGTAACTATACAAAAAAACATCTCTTGGAAGATAATACTTGCATTGAAAAAACTCAGGTATCACTGAACTCACTCGACAGTTCTTAGAGGTCAAACAGATAAACTTACGTAGTTCTCCGACTTTCAGAATTTCACATAGCATCTTTGTCAGCTCAATGCTGCTTCGGCCAAATGGGCACTCATGCTTGTCTTCTCGACTGCTGTTCTCCAGGACAACCTGAAGGTGGAATCAAAATGGAAAATAATCAGTTTGAAGAACCCATGAATTACAGCACTGTTCACCACATCTACCATTTACAAGCATACCAGACTTAGTCTAGGAAACTCTATGGGGAATTTAGGAAAATGTATTTTCATAAACCTTAGTCTTCCCTGCAGCTAAATGACCTATGCCATTTATGTCATGACTTCAAACTGAAAGAGAGTAGGTTTAGATGAGATTTTAGGAAGAAATTCTTTGTGAGGGTGGTGAGGCATTGTAACAAGTTGCTCAGAAAAGCTGTGGATGCCCTGTCCCTGGAAATGTTCAAGGCTAGGCTGGATGGAGCTTTGTGTAACCTGGTCCAGTGGAAGGTTTCCTTGCCTTGAGGGCTGGAACTAGATGATTTCTGAAGTCCCTTCCAAACCATTCTATGATTCCATATCTGAAGCAGTCAGCATCATATAAGCAGTACTGCTCCATGACTAACTGAGAAGTTTAGACATTGCTATGAAAATGATACATGTGTTACATGTTAAATGTTACAACAGCAGGTTGCTGTTCTGTACCACCATGACTTGGAGAAACCAAAGAAGAAGCCAAAGAGAAAGAAATGGTTTCATTTTAAATGTGCTGGTAAAGGAAATTAGGTAAATTATTGATAGGCATGAACACACCTAGAAAGATATATAAAACCAAAATGGGACAGAATTTTAATAGTTGGATTCAGTCTTCAAAGCAGACTCAAGTGATAAAATCAAACAGCTCACAGAGGAAGAAAATGTCTGCATTCTCCCTATTATAAAAAGAATTTTTGCTTATGTACAAAATATTTCAGGGAACTATCACTCTTGTATCAAGCCCATGAATGCTGCAAATATGAATGAAGGAGAGTCTTTGCATTCTCTATTGAGTGACGCTGTAAAATAAATGGGAGAAAATAACTGCTTATGCATTTTTACACCCATTGAGTTCTGCCGTATCTGATACAGTTGAGATAAAGTTTCTCTTGCCACTACAACTAAATAAGAAATGAAAATTTATAAAAATACTATAGATTTCACTGAAGCAATGAGCATGAAAAAGGAGCAAAATAGGGTCTGGAAAAAATGAAACGGTCAAAACCAAATTTGCAGTAACCATTTTCTTTGCAGAACAAACTTTGCCACTTTACAAAAAGAAAAACCTCATCCTAAACAGCTGCTGCATAGCCTAGGGATGAGGGACAGAAGAAGATTAATTTCAAAGGTAAGACATTTGGCCAAGCACCAGATAATCCCAGAGGATCTCCCAATTTTTCCAACAAATATGTGTTTAGACATTGCTCACTGCTTTGCTTCTGTCTTGTTAGTTCCCATCTCCATCTTGGCTTTTGTTGGTCTTTTTTTGTTGTTTGTGGACTTGTTTATGGTTTTTACTTGTTTGTTTTAAATCTTTCCATTTTTGCAACAAGGAAAGCTTTGCAAAGGGCTTAAAAGCTGGAATTTCACCCAAAACCAAGAGGAAAGTTGGAGGGTAGGAGCAGTTCAATGCTGGATGCCATTAAAAACTTTCACTCCCCAGATTTTGGTTTGACCATTTAGATCTAGAAATCCTTCCTGTGAAGCAGTTATAAGTGGGAAAAGAGTGAAAACCCTAAGGCAAGTAGGAAAGTTATATGCTTCACACAGCATGCCAAAATCCCTTTAAAAAGCATGTGTTTTAGTCCTACAGTACAAAGGGCAGCCTCTAGCTATTCCCAACCCATCACTCAGGGATGTAAAAGGATAGGTGCTTTCTGTGTTACAAGAAAGTGTGATCTCTTGGCTTGGTTTTCCAGTGCTGCTGATGTTTCCTTCGATTGTTTACACTTCCCACAGAAGCTTAGAAAGTTATTAGGATATGATACATACTTTATCACCACCATTTTTTTACTGGCATTTTCCAATTGTACAGTGTCATGTTCCAGAGCCTGCCAAGAGGACTTTTCTTTCTAAAAGATTTAGTTTAAATGGCATGTAATGGCTCCATGTAATCTCTGCGTAACAGTAAATCAGAGAAACACCCCTGCTATTTTTGTTTTACAATGATCACAGAATCACAGAATCACAGAATCACAGAATAATGAGGTTGGAAGAGACCTCTAAGATCATCGAGTCCAACCTATGTCCTAACATCTCAACTCAGAGTCTAGACTATAGGACCAAGTGTCATGTCCAGCCTTTTCTTAAACATATCCAGAGATGGTGATTCCACCACCTCTCTGGGAAAAGCGTTCCAATACTCTATTATTCTTTCAGAGAAAATTTTTTTTCTAACATCCAACTTATACCTTCCCTGACGCAGCTTGAGACTGTGTCCTCTGGTTCTGTCAGTTGCTGCCTGGTGGAAGAGACTGACTCCCATCTGTCTATAGCCTCCCTTCAGGAAGTTGTAGAGAGCTATAAGGTCACCTCTAAGCCTCCTCTTCTCCAGGCTAAACAACCCCAGCTCCTTCAAACGTTCCTCAAAAGGCTTGTGTTCCAAGCCCTTCACTAGCCTTGATGCCCTCCTCTGGACACATTCAAGCATCTCAACATCCTTCCTACACTGAGGGCCCCAGAAGTGGACACAGTACTCAAGATGTGGTCTCACCGGTGCCCAGTACAGGGGAAGAATGACCTCCCTGCTCCTGCTGGCCACACAATTCCTAATGCAGGCCAGGATGCCGTTGGCCTTCTTGGCCACCAAGGCACATTGCTGGCTCATATTCAGCCAGCTGTCAACCAGCACCCCCAGGTCCCTTTCCGCCTGTACACTATCCAGCCACACTGTCCCCAGCTTGTAACATTGTAGGGGACTTTTATGGCCAAAATGTAGAACTTGGCACTTAGACTTATTAAATTTCATGCTGTTGGACTCTGCCCATCTATCTAACCGATGTAAGTCTCTTTGCAGAGCCCTTCTTCCTTCCAATAGATCAACACAAGCTCCCAGCTTAGTGTCATCTGCAAGCTGATACAGCTGCTGTTCAAGAAATATATGAATATGACTTTATATTCTGGATGAGTCATCCTGCTTCAGTCTCTCTCATGGAGGATAGTGTTTCAGTTCGACATCCAAAATCAGAAGCAATGATGGAGCAGCACCAGCACAATGGAAAGCTGTGTGTCTTAATACCTCCCCAAGATCACTCTTGTTCTTTTTATCCCTGTTTTATCTCTCACATAATAAAACATAAAATCTGCATACTGGAGCAGGGGATTGCGTTGATACAGATTTAGATACAGCAGAGAAACACTGATAATAATATCAATGGAGAGGCAAATTGAAAGAGCAAAGGGGAGGGAGAGAGAAGTATCAGGATGTATTCCTGCTTGCTTCTGGCAAATGCACTTTGAGTCTCACATTAACCTGACATACTAACATTTCATTAACACATAAATATTTAATGGTGACACCATACATGCATATAATGAAAGACAGAATTACAGCAATTAATAAGAATGCTAGAGAAATAGTTAAGGCACTTTGTATTGCTATACAGCAAATTAAATGGTAATTTGAGTAATCAATATGTAAAGCAGTCATGAAATGATCCTCAGACACACTCCACAAGCATCAGTTTATTTAGCATTTGCTGTACAAAATAAAGCAGCACTGCCATGTTACATTTCTTTAAGAAAGGAAGATGGACAATCATTTACTGCATCTAAACATCTGTAGGCAAATTTGACAGATATGGATTTCCTGCAAGAAACAGCAACAGTAAAAAGGGAGAAAAAATTAGGTTCTTATAAATATCCAAAGAGAAATATCTGTGGCCTAGTCTTGGCAACAGATTTACCACATTCGTTATTATATTTGTAATATTCTTTTCACAGCTTCACGACTCATATCCTGTTCCGAAGTAAAATGCTAAAAATAGAGCTGATAAGGGCATGGTTTTAATGTTATTTCCTTTATCACTCTGGTTATGGAGAAATAAGCAGGGAATGGACATGTTCATTTCATTAACTGGTAAAAACAATACTGGGGAGAAATATGACACACAGCTCAAGACAGAAAATATTTTTTTCTATCTATAGAGCATACTTCTGGCTTGAGTCATGTTTTTATTACAACAGTTATTTTACCACTGGAAGGAAAGTAGTGAGCAAGTTGCAAGCCTGCGACCTTCCTTTAAACAGCAGTGTGTCATTAATGCTCATTAAGTGCTCCACCCTATTACTTCCTCCTCTCCATCAAAAATCCACAGTGAGTTGCAGATCCACCAGACATTTCTCAATCAGCAGCTACAGTAGTTAAATTTTGCTTGGGGAAAACAAATATTCAAAAGCAGAGACCATGGACATTGCAGTAGAATTTGTGGGACCACACAATCACAGAATCATTTAGGTTGGAAAAAGGCATTTACGATCATCCAGTCCAACCATTAATCCAGCATTGATAAATCCACCATTAGCTAAGCCATGTCTCTAAGTGCTTCTAAGTACATCTACATGCCTTTTAAATACCACCAGGGATGGTGACTCAACCACTCCCCATTCACCAGGGCAGCCTGTTCTAATCGTTGACAACCTTTCCATGAAGAAATTTTCCCTAGTATCCAACCTAAACCTCCCCTCAAGCACAACTTGAGCCCATTTCCTCTTGTCCAGTTGTTTCTCCCTTGGGAGAGGAGAAAAATTCCTACTTTCCTACAACCTCCTTTTAGGAAGTTGTAGAATGACAAGGTCTCTCTTGAGCCTCCTTTTCTCCAGGTTAAACACCTCCAGCTGCCTCAGCTACCCCTCACAGAATTTGTGCTCCAGACCCTTCACCAGCTCTATTGCCCTTCTCTTGATAAACACCAACAACTCAATGTCCTTCTTGTAGTGAAGGGCTCAAAACTGAACACAGGATTCAAGAGGTGGCCTCACCACTACTGAGTACAGGGGAACAATCACTGTCCTGGCTACAGTATTGCTGATCTGAGCCAGGATTTTGTTGGCCTTTTTGGCTACCTGGGCACACTGCTGGCTCATATCCTATCTTCCTTCAGTACTATCTTGACACTGTTTTACTTGGCTGCCCTTTATTCTGATACTACAAATCTATTTCTGCCAGTTTTTCCTGTCTTCGCTCCTTGTGAAGTTACAGAATTGGGTAGGTCAAACATGGAAATGTAGCTTATAATACACCAGATGTTATACAGTTAAAAACCAAAATGAACTCACTCTATAGCAGTATTAAATTCTGCAGGTCCTTTTCTCTTCCTCTTGTGTCTTTGATCAATACTGCCCATTACCACGAGGCAGAAAAAAAATCCACCATAATGTGTAGTCTTCAAAAATAATGTATATTTTTTCTTTAGGGCAAAGCAAAAAAGTCCAGACATAAATCTTAAGAAAAAAACAAAAGAAAATTACCAAGACAAGTCAGACTGGAAATGCCTTAGTGATGTTCTTTGTAAAAATAAACAAGAACAAAACAATAGCAGCTCAGAAAATGGAAGGAAAAAAAATTAAAGTGAGTAAGAGAAATATAGAATGAGAAGAAAATTAACAACATGAATTGGCTAGCAGAGAAATGAAGAGGCTGTAATATGTTTTTTAAAAATGTAAGGAGGTGAAATTTTTGGGAAATCAGTGTCATTCATTTTCTTGACAGTTCTGACTTACTGATGCAAGTCAGTAGCCTGTTAAGGCATGAGAATTTGACAGTAGGAGAATACAGTTCTGTATAATTGTTATTATTTTACATTATCTACTACATCCTTCCATCTGTCCATGGAAGTAAATCCACCTGGTGTCCAGTCACAAGTGGTGTACCCCAGTATTTAACCTATTCTTGTTTAATATCTCTGTCCAATGATTTGAATGAGGAGATTGAGTGCCCCTTGAGTCAGTTCATACATGATACCGGGGTGTATGCGAGTGCTGATCTACTGGAGAGTAAGAAGGCTCTGCAGAAGGATCTTGATAGAATGGATGGATGGGATGAGGAAAACTGCATGAGGCTTAACAAGATACCTACCACTGGCCTGGCCATAAAATAAATATAAAAATTTGTTTTTAAATCTAGTGTTGAAAATCCCAAACATATAATAAAGAAAATAAATATGCTAAATGTAAACATACAGAATAAGGAAATAAAAACATTAAAAGTTATTTTTTAACTTAAAATAAAATATAGTTACATGCCATGACCACGAGGAATAATGCAAATTCCCCAGTAGCAAATAAACTCCTCACAAGACACCGACCTCAAAACCAAAAAGATTATCTAAATTCACGGCAGTTGCCTTTATGATTTTCCATTAAATTATTCATTGAGTCTGTCACTATCTCAGGAGCCCAAAATAGACCCTCAGGAAGGCAGAGGACTAAGTGAAGGATTTTCCACACATGACTACCATGAGTTTTAAAGTCTGCATCAGCCTCAGTAGTGAAGCTTATACCCGCAACTAAGAGCTAATGACTGACAAAGAAAAAATTTTGAAGACAGGTACCTTCAAAACTTCCCTATCAATATCCAGGAGGCTATAACCACCAGTCAGAAACATTTATCCTTCACTGGGAAGAAGTATCAACTTAGCCAGTCCCATAATCCTTCACATTAAAAATGAAATTGTCTCAAAGCATATTGCCCATGCAACTACAGATGTAATTCTCAGATTCCTGAGCCAAAATTAGAGCTTGGCAATGAAATACAGACTCGTTGTGATTAGGAAATAAATACAGAACTGAAAGAAAGGCAAGATCCACTGTAGCTACATTAATACTTCTAGTAAGTCCCAGAGCAACCAATTCAATGAATAATGCTGCGCTATTAAAAAGGAGCATTTCCACAGACCAATTTTGGAAAAGCATCCTGTCTTAATAGAGAACAAGCTTTTTAGCAGTCTGCTGCAGGTTAATATCAAGCCGTTCAGAGAGTTAGTTAGTAGACACAAAATGAAAGGTCAAGCAGCATTTAAATAACCAGAAATTGCAGGGATTCCCTTCCTTTTTCTTACACTGCTTTTCTTTGTCCTAAGCCTCCTTATCACATAGGGTAGTCTTCACCATTCCCTCTTTATTTATGTGCTTTAGGTAACCCTGAGAAGCAAATCTTTAAGAGAAGGGTAAGAGACTCTACTGCAGACAGACTCAGTTTCCATTCATCGTCAACTTTGCTTTCTTCCTAAGATAGCTTTTCATTTGCTTCAGCTTCAGCATCAGTCTTCTTCCAACATCCTTCACTCTGCACTGTGGTGCCCTCAAACACTGTATTTTTAACTTCCAGTGCTTCCTCGCTCCCTTATCTCATTCTTCCTTGATATTCCTGAGTCATTATAGAAATTTCTCATGGCAAAGCTAAAACAAAGCAACAGTTATTTTTGCGTGCCTCTGGAAGACACTAGAATTGCAAAAACAAAGATGTAAAAGAAAAGTTGAGACCTTCTATAGATACTGAAAACTAAGAAAGGAGACACTGATACGAGGTGGGTTAACATTTCCAAATGCTGGGTTTTTTCTGGAAAATTATGATGAAGTTATACTTTTCAAACAAATGTAGTGCCAAACAATCTCAGGCTAAATAGGCATGATTCTGTAGATGCTCACCTAGCAATATATTTTTGTTCTCACACTAACACCTTAGCATGAGGCATGACTGTAACTTTTATTTTCCATCTGTTTGTCTTGTATCTTTCTCCTTTCTTTCAGAAGAACCTTCTCTTTCTTCTCTCTATGAAGAACCAACCAAATAATCATAAAGTGTTGTGGTAAGGCCCAAGATGAGAAGGGTCTGTTGCCCTGTTATCTTCAGAAGCAGCACTAGGATGTGCTCTTCACTTTGCACAATCACAGATATGTGAGAGGGATTTAGCATTGAACTGATTACAGTTTGAAAACTACTTGTTGGATGTTCCTCTCCCTCAATGCCCCTCACAAATGTAAGAAGGTAATGCTTTTCCTGAAGTTGTGTCCTGGCTCACCAATGGCAGAGGTGAAGGCAGAAACCTGCAGTATTTGCAGAATATAGCAAGGTTTTGAATTTTCTTTTCTTTCATTATGTAAAACAGGCCCTATGGGTGCCCTAATGTTATTGTGGTATGGTTATATGAGAAAAACATCAAGCTTTACAGCATATCAATGGGCCTGGCAACCAGAGTCCCATCACAAATGTTCTGGACATGGAGTAAATGGGAAAACCTGTGACAATCAAGAGCTAGTTTTCTTTCATGCATACACATCTCAGCTTTGCAGGTGGAGGAATTGTGGCTCCACAAAAGCTAGCCCAATCTTTGTATGCTACTGCTGCAACCCATGGTGTAATTCAAAACCTTTTGAAGACAGTTGCTAGGCTTGTAATAATTTCTGGACCCTTTGGATCAGGACATCATTTAGACAACAGCTTCCATAAACCTGGGAAAGTTTAGGTGTGGTGTGAATGCTGGAAAGTGATCTGAACATATGCAGGACTGTAAAATGCCATATGTATCCCATTGCACATTCCACACAGGGCTGTGCAGAGAGTGTCACAACTCCCTTACGATTCTCTTAATCAGTGCTACTTTTGTGTTTATACTGCAATCAGCCACTGCAGGATTTTGCACCTAACTGCAGAAGGACCTGTCTCAATCCCTCTCAGTGATGGAGACCCTCAGGGTTGTCACGTAAAGGAAAAACATTGTGTGATGTTTGGGAAGGAACAAAACGCAGGCAGAAAGACACACGTGAGTGGAAGGTAAGAGCAGAGAAAAGACAAGAACACATTAAAAACTGGGAACCTGGCTTAGGCAATTAGGTCTCTTAAAAACCCACATTCATTTACAAGACACAACAGAAAGACTAACGTAAAAAGCCTCACTTATCTCTCTACCTTCTACAGAAAAAAAATAAGTTACATCTCTTTTCCTACCATTTCTGGGAGGGGAGGAAAGCATGGCAGAAATCAAGCTCAATTTTATTTCAGAAAATGCCATAATTATATGTTGGACTCCTCCTATCTGATCAGGAGAGAGTAGGCACAGGGGACTTTGTGAATTGATGGAAAGATGTGTAGGCAGCCTCCTTTACAACAACTGCATGGGTTAGAAAGTATATAGCAGACAGTCTGACTGTGACTCAATCCATTTAAGTTCTGAAAGATTTCTGCAGGATGCCAGCAACCTTCCTGCCTGCATCACTGGCACTTGCAAACAGCACCTGCTCCTCCTCTCAAACTTCTGAAAGCTTCAAATCCAAAAGAGCTCCCTCCTCAGCCTCCCCAAATGTAGCTGCTGGGGAAGAAGTGTCCCTGCATTACAACTGCATGAATAACCAAATTACCAGCTCAGCAAATTCAGGGGAAGGGGGATTTTCTGCTACTGACCATAAACCAAGTCAGCTTCTAATTTTCAGGTAATCAAAATCTGTGTGTTGGTTTCTTTTATTTAGAACATTGTAATAACTTTCAAAACTTGTTTTAAAATGCAAGGACAGAAAATCTAAGAGCATAGTTATATAGGAGTAAGTTATCTTACACATAACTTAAAAAAATTTAGTAGCGTTGGATCCATTATAAAATGAATCAAATTTTCAGCATGGATTTCAACACTTCTTTCTCACCTCAGAAATAATCTTTTATATAGAAAATCTTACATGCAATATCAAACAAATATTTCAAAAAAATAGATAAAATCAGTAGGAAAAGGGATAAACTTTCTCTTCTGAAGATGAGAGTTGAATTTCAGGAATAGAGTAAAATGATATTTTTTTCTAGAGATGAAGAGCCTGCTAACCTAAGAGCAAAGAACTGACATCAAATTAGGCAGCCAGCTGGACACTACCCAAAATTGGTGACCAGACAATGTTCAGACCCAAAGCTGTTAATTTTATTTGCATTTTCTGCCTGAAGCACCACTCCCTTGTGCTTAAAAAAAATAAGACATAGTACGTGTCTTCCCAAAGCAGAATCTGACCTCAAAGCAGCAGTGAGTCCTGCTAGAATATAGCTGGTCAGAAACACAGAAGATAAATATAGACAAGACACCAATTTGTCAGTCATCAAAACCAAATTCAGTACAATGAGAAAAGGTTTTTCCACAGACCTTCTTTACACTCAGAAAAATTAAAAGACACACTTACAAATTACCAGAAAGAAAAAGTTCAAGATGTCTGTACTGAATAAAGTCTGTCTTCAATGGTAACTTATAATTTTATTTTTAAAATTAGTGGAATGTGAAGCTGAAGTAGTTTTGGGAAGGAATAAATTGAAAGTGGGAGAACACATGACTTGTCCGCTACAAAAGAACAAAAAAATGATCTTTCACAAAGCTTTATTCCAATTATTTTCTTCTCTGTTAAATTTAATTACACACTTTAGTGGTCCTATAATTATGAAGCCTGGGAAGCTGCCAATTATTTCCTGTGGAAATCTTTTTAATTTCTTGCAGAAATTCAACATTACTTCCATCAATGCATTCCATATACTATGTCATCACCTTTTAAAAGCCAAGCCTCTGATGAGAGTGATTGATTATTTAAGTGCAACATGAAAAAACCCCCATGTATATCAGTCACTAATAGCACCAGACAATTAATTAAGAGAAAGAAAGGATAACTCAATAAGAAACTAGTTCAATAGGACACTTTTTAAAAAACCCAATGATAGCTAATAATACCACACAAAGAGAATGTTTGGTTTTTTCCCCATTCACTAAACAATCTTTCTACTGGAGGCTCCAGTCATCTTTAATGGCAAATGAAACCCTGAGATTCAAAATCTGTTAACTCCAAGTTTGTATAAACACTGTGTTTATCTGAAAGAAGACAGCAAGTAAAGAAAATACATTACTGCAATTTCAGGAAAAAAGTATACAATGGGAAAGGTGAATGAAAGAAGTGGATTGTGGGGAAGCAGTTAGAAAATAATAAAAAGGAGGTTATTTTTGTTTTCTCCTTCACCACGTGACACCCATGTTTTCACTCTGAAATGCCTTTCGCTTTCAAGATGCAGAGTTACCCATGTGATGCAGTGCCTTCACACCCATGTTCTTTAATAAATTGCAATTGTGTTTACTCTCCCTACTTCAGTGTGCTACAGCACATTAGTTTTCAACTGGTCTTTGACGTCCCCAAAAGGGCACTTCAGTTTCAGATATCCTTCCTACCTAACTAATCTATTTATTATGCAAATTACTTCTAGGCAGAATCTCTTATTAGAGGCAGAACAAGGATTGAAAAGGGAAGAGATTACTTATTGACTGTATCCTGTTCTAACTTCTGCTAATCCATTATTTTCATTAATACATGAACTAAGGGTCATGCAACAGGGGCATCCTAAGAGTCACAGATCAGACTGCAGGGAATTGTGCTGTCCATTAAAATGCAGCAGTGCCAGTACACTTACTGAAACCATTATAACTTTCTGATAATATCTGCATAATACATCACATTCTATCAAGGAGAACTTCAGATATTCCTAGTTTGTTTCAAACCAGCTCTGATTTTCAGCCTCAATTTATAATTACTGCATAGCAGAGATAGTATCTGGGGCTTAGGCATTAACCCATGACACAGTAATCAATTGCATCACAAAGAGCTAAGTTGAAAATAATCTCTCCTCCTAGGAACCAAACTATTTCCTAGTATCAAGAATGAAAACAAGTTTTTCAGGATTCAAGTGTATAGCTGACTTTATAGCTAACAATTTCTTGTAGAAACTTTAGCATGACCATAAGAGGAATTTTATTAGGGTACAGGAGTAGAAATGCATCTGAAAAAATAAGCAAGGTCAACAGGCTGTACATGTAGAGCAAACTGGCATTGTGGGAGCTTTTAGAGCTGAAGGCCATGAATTAGATGAGAAATAAGGAAGCAAGTCAAGGAGATGAAGAGATACAAAGTAGGTGTCTTTTGCAATCAAAGACTATCAATGCTGTAGGATTTGCACAACACCATCATCTCAGAGGTGTTCCTGCTGCACCAGCAATGTTGTATAAACACTAAGTAGAACTCCTCAGAGTGGTGGATAGACTAACATGTTCCCAAAGCACATTTACAGTCCCCAAAGCAGCTTTAGTCAAGCAACTGAATCTGAGAGTACTTCCATAAGGCACTTCTAGTCGATGTATACTCTTTCTCAGAAGGGAAATACAAGGCAAAAATACTGCATTATAGATAAAGGGCTGAGCCAGCAGCAAAATCCTTTCCAAAAAGTGGCTGATTACATGCTTCACTGAATCCAATTTTTAAGACAGCATTTGCAACATGAACATGAAAAAATAACAAAAAATTGAGAGATGTTAATGAAAGCTTTATTTCAACAGAATTTTTGTCCTCTTTCAAAATTTTCAGACTTCTTTAAAACACGTCTGACCCATTTGGAAGCACTGGCTACCTCTAATTCTCTAAACGTAGAATTTTGAGATGAAGTATGAAGTAGCAGAGTCCAGACCTTATGAAATTTTAATGAGAAACAGTAAGAAATTCTCTTTTTATAAACAAAAACACTATTCAGCATAGTTTATCCAGAAAACATGTTCTTTGTTCATTACCTGCGATAGCCCTTCATTTCAGGGATCTATAGGGATTAACAAATACTGTTGTATTGCATACTACCACAGTGTCTTTTTAAAGAGTTATTAATAGATTCAGACAGAGGAGAAAGATCCATTTAAAGAGCAAATCCTACAATCTCATCATCTGGTATCGTATCCACAGATATTGGCAAACCTATTAGAGCTTTGACACTAATTTACTTCAAACAGAAAACAGATGATAATGTATATTAAAAGTTCACTCTTGACTATAAGTGGAAGTGATTGGTGTGTCTACTCTTTTTCTGCTATACACAAACTCCTTTAAGCAGGTTTGCATGAGCATTTTTCTTGGGGAATTATACCATCCCTATGAACGCTAGATACTGACTTTCATGACTATCCTTCACGCCTATCTGTGCTTGTTCGGTTTATGCTTGGGAAGCACTTGATTTCAATAAAGTTCAGGAAAAGTTTTTCTTTTCAGAGGCAGATGTTATTCAGCTGCATGCCTCTTCTTGTAGGGATGCAACACATAACCCGCTCTAACTACCTTTGAAATAACCTTGAAATAATATAGGAAATGGAGGGGGCAGGGGGCAGGAAGGGGTTATACAAGTAAATCATGATGCTTTGTATGTATTTTACTCCTAGAATGACTCTTCCTACAGCAGTAGCTTTAGTGGAAGCATCTTAACTCACAGCACCCTGCCAACTGAGTCACCTCTCAAAGCATTTGATCTTCAAATCCTGCTTTCCACAAAAAAAGTCAGTTTTTGGTAGACTTGGAGCAGGTCAGGGAATTCTACATAATTAGCATAATTGCTCCTTTACAAGTTTATGCCATCTATTATGCATCTGACAAAGGCACAGGCTCATTTCTCTTCTCTTTGCATGCCTAAGCAAAAATAAGTACTTGCAAAAAGTAGTATTTAGAATATTTGAGTCAGCAATGACACATAAGACACCTGTACAGCTTACTACCAGAAGTTTCACAGACTTACATCATGTTTTAGTGTCATGTGATTTGTCTTCCTAGAGTTTTTTCATTAATGATATCAGGATTTTGAATTTACCCTTCAAAAATCAACTGTAAACAGGACATAATTACTGCAAACAGGCAACTGCAAATATCTCCAAGACAAGAGGAAGTCTTACCCGAATATAAGCATCCTGGTGATGTTTAGCAAAGTACAGCATGTTGTCTAGGGCCAGCATTCCAGGAGGGGTCTGCGTGAAATCCATTGCTGGGTTTACATGATTCTGCAAGAAAAGAGCTAGATCACTCAATGAGCACCTTGCAAAAGCTGTTATTTCCTCAGTGTTGGTGAGTACCATGTTAATATGCAATGCCAAAAAATGTTCAGAAACAGAACTCTTTTTTGCTGAGCAGAAAACTCTTCATAAGGAAATGGCCCATGCCTCAAAGAGCTCTACAACCAAATGCAGACACTATGCGGTTGGCATGTCAGTAGTTCATTTCTGCAGCTGTGGAATGGAGTTTCTCAAAGGCTGAATGCTTTAAAAGCACAGACACCCATGTCATTGATGGCAGATAGACTACTAACTGAGCCAACAGACACCAAAACATTTATTTATACAAATTCTATGGAATGAGTTCAAATTAACCACCAAAAGGAGAAAAAAAACAACCTAGCTGAATTAGGTCTACCAGATTTTATGGACTCCTGAATGCAAAGGGACTCTGATAATTTATTTTAATGAAAATAAACAGATTCATCTTGTGGAATTCAGGTACATTTTTTGTTATGTTCTGAACCTATGAATTTCATCTATAGAACTAATGAATAAACATACTATATGTAACTAGAATTCAGCTTCCACATGCACGTGCATATTTCAGATGTTCAGTTTCACACACAAACACATGTGAAAAACATGAAAAACTACAGTTCCCAAAAATATTCATTAAATCAGCTGATTTTTTTGATTGGATGGGATGAAATGTACATTTGATTAAGCTTCATGTAGTTCATGGTTTAGACATGAAAATTTGCCTGGCTACAGCAAAGAAGCTGCTCAGAAGTCCCAATAATATCTCATCATTGAAAAATACCTCCCTTCTGCTATGCTTTTTTTTTATCAGTATCACCTCTGCAGTGTCTCCTTCTCCACTCATCATTCTGACACAGATAGATATCCCTAACTCCTTTGCAATGACATTTCTATTCTGCCAGACCCAGCTGACAGGGACTTTAAAAGCGCATTTACTATCAGAAAACTGGCGAAGATCAGCACAGGTTTCTTCACTACCCCATTTCTGCAGTGTGCTCAGGGCGTGACCCACCCACTTCACTGATAAAAGCATGGGTTTTACTAGTTTTCTTTCTGTTGAGTCTGTCAGGCCACAAAGTGATAGAAATTACTGATTCTACTTTTTTACCCATTTTAGCTTCAGATGTATCTATGTTGGTTTTAGCCAATCAATAATTCACAGTCACATAAAAGATTAAAAATAGTAGAAAGCAAAATTTATACATTAGGATGCCTGCTGCAACTTCAAAAGTAGACAAATACATTAGTCTGAAGATGGCATGCAGAACTCTTGGTTGTACATTTCCAGATTAGGGCTACTGGTGTACAAACAAAACAATCACAGCTAATTAGGGTATCAAGATGCCTGGAACCCTAGATTTTATATAGAAAGATCTACGTAATAAGTATTTCAGAAGGATAGTTGTCATTTAGGAAGGGAAAACAATGTCTTAGTGAGTTGTAACTTTCAAAAACTCTCCTTTAAACTTTTTTTTTCACTTTCATCTGCTCATCTGAATGACAGACAATAGCCTTTCACGGCTAATTTCCCCAACTCAACCTTTCATCTTCCACACAGATGCATTTATCAATCACAACATTTAAAATCAGTACAAAACTGCTTCACGCATACCACAAGCCCTACAGACTTCAGCTCCAGGTAGGAGAAAACTTCCCTTCCTACAATTTTCAAACATTTCAGAAAAGGCATTTTTAGAGAGGCTGAGCCTTATTGATACAAAAATTCCCTGCCTCCCCCCCATAATCCAGCATGAAGATCTTACAGATCTTTCTCTGCATTTGAAACTACCTCCATTTAGGCCATAAAGTATGAGTCCTGAGGAACACCGCTTGATACTTTATTGTGTCATGAGGTCCACGAGGTACATTTCCTTGGGAAAGCTACTGGGAACCACAGGAAGCACCAGTCAACAGGGAACACTACAGCACCAGTTTTACAAAAACTTATCCAAGTAGTACTACAGCATAGGCCTCAACATGCACTCTTGGCTCCCATGCTATAGCAAGGAATAGATGAATATATCATCCATATATTGGATTATATATGGGTATAATAACATATATATGGGTATAATAATATATATTATTATATAATAATGTATATTGGATAAATATCTGATGAGCACAGAGAGTTTCAAGACCCAGCTACATTTCTCCAGGTATTAAAGTACTGGTACTCATTTAACTGGCATTTACAATGGTAAAATAAAGGCAGGACACAAATAAAAAACCTGACCTACTGTTGCTTCAACAGTTCTTTCCTTTATCCCATTCTAAATCAACAAAAAAACAGCAAGCACATGAAGGATCTCACAACATTTAGTAAGGATGACTCATTTTGTCTCTTACCATCACTATTAGTTCTATGTTCAAACAGAAAAAACATCTCTCCATCACTTTTACTTTATCTCCAAGGCAAGTCTATAAATCCAGCTATTTTCAGCTATTTTAACTTTGTTTCTGTTTTTCAAAAGTTTCTGTCACTTGGAATCCCAGTATAACTAGGGCTTAATCTTCAGCTCTGTGTATTTAAATAATTTCAAATACAGAAGCACCTAATAGCTGAAGATCCCCCAGATAGTTCTGGCATGTGTGAGACAACACATTACCTTCAATTATTCTTCAAATTCAAAGGGAATCTCAGACACTTTGCTCCCTTCCTTCTTTCTCCCTCCCCCTAAAATAATGCTCTTCTTAACAACATGAATATTCGTAGTTCAAATATTAAGTTATTGAGAATGGGTTTAAGAACAAGACACAAAGCTACATTGTCTAAAATGCTGTAGTGAATAATTCAGAAGTAGGCAAACACCGCACCTACAATATAATTTATTAAATATATGGAACACAGTGCTTCAGGCATATTTTTTGCATCCATTTAGTACAAAATCGACAGTATTTTTTTTGTTATGAAAAGAGAAGAGTAAGAAACACAAATGAAACAGATTTGTCACCTACAATTTTTCAGATAGTTTTTTATTTTTTTGCACTAGGCTGAGTAATATCTTTGCATTTTTCAGCTTCAGCATCTGAGCAGTGTTTAACAGCTCATGCACTTATGTCACACACGTTATTATACCAGAACATTCAAGAATTTGTTAGCCAACTCAATAGGATACTGTGGGGAAAAAATGCATTGGTTATGATAAGATGAAAACTCAATATCACATCTGCTTATGCCATTAAAGAAAACAACTAAAAATCACATGGCATATTTCACAATATGACAGCTATTCTGGCTAAATCCCAGTGCAGTAATTACATTCAGACAACCTAGCATTCTAATGCAGTTCTGAACGGCTTCATTGCCTTACTCCTGGCTTCCGCAACAATGTTTGAGGGAAGTATAAATTTCAGTGGTAGGTATGTGACATTGCACAGAGGTGCCTATCACAGCAATGGTATACTGTCTGTAACTACTAATGGAATAAGGACCACTCATTCCTTATATTATTCCTAACAACAGTATCTTCCACATGAACATGCTGAAGCACAGGAATTATTTCCCTGCATTTCTAGGCCATTAACATACAAATTTATTTCTGTCTTGACAGGTATTCACAGCTTATCACAGATTTTGCACTGGTCATATGTGCAGCAGCCATGTAAATCAGTTGCCAAATCACATTATTCTGTCCTCAAAGCAGTAGGGAGTAGGTGCTAGACCCAGTAATAGATGTTTTCCTAGTCCCAAAGCAGCTCAGGGGAATCCCTGTTCTGCATGCCTCACTTCTGAAAGTGGCATAACAAAAACACATCAGAAGTTTCCAGGGAAGAATCAGGACTGTAAAAGAACTGATAATAGAACAACTTCCAAATGTCACAAGAATTCAATTTTAAAGGTGTCTTTCTAACATGAACCCTCTCAAAACGGGTCTTTGTTTCTTTCTCCGTTATAATAATAATAATAATAATACTGGGGACAGCAATTTCTTGCTCTCATCTTCAATTACTCACTTATTCTTTTCCTTCTTCATTTTAAATTTAAACCACTGTTCTGTGAGCTAGGAAGGAAAGCAATTACTGGGTTCTACGGCACGTCTGCAAAACTTTCCCTGGATCATATCAGGAAATTATAGTAGTACATACGTGGATGTTTGTTCCTCAGAACAAGAAGAGCAGGAAATTTTTAAGTGAGATTTACAGTGAATTATGAATTGACAAACTTATGCTGAAAGCATCAATGAACACAAAGACTCACCATTTACCCCTTTCCAAAATAAACCTGAAGTTTTACAGGCAAAATGTTCCCATCTGTTCATTTACACAAGAATTACTAATAAGGAAAAATACTACATTAAACCAACATTTGTGTAGAGGTAGTCAGCTAAAATCCTTAATGTGGAAATACTTTTGTCTTTTTTATTAAACAACACTGTATTCCAAGAGATGATGATGTTGCACACCACGTCCATCATCCCGCTTAATTAACAGAGATGTAATAGTGACTTGGCAATTTTCAGCCTCTATGCAATCAATGAAGAACTAGCAGATTTGTTTTTCTCTTGATAACTATTTAAATATGCAAATGTGATTTTTTTTTAATCTTCCAAAGCCTATTTTTTAAGTTTACAACAGAATTCAGTGCTAGAATGAAAATGTCTCTGGAAGATTCCTGAATTAAAAAAAAAACCCAAACAAAATCACAAAAAGCCCCACACTCTAACACAAGTGAGAAGTATCCAAAACTCAGTAACTGCTATATATTTGAAAGAATATGAAGAAAAACATTTAAGATACTTTCAGTGCAAGTACAGTAATTTCACGCGTCTAAGGAGCACCTTTTTGACTGAAGTTTCAATCCAAATCTGGAAGTTCGCCTTATAGGCCGGTGTGCCTTATATATGGGCAAAGTTCGGAAATTAGCCAACCTGGAAGTGCAAGCCCGCAGCAGCCCTGAGCAGAGCCGAGCCCATCCAGCCCCGAGCGGGGCTGGGGCTGCCCCCCGTAACAGCTCCGGACTGGGACAGGGGCTAGGCGGGGCCGAACTGGGCCAGGGGGCTGTGCAGGGCTGTCCCAGGCCAGGCCGCCGGGAATGGTGGCTGCGCGGGGCCATCCCAGGCTGGGCTGCTGGGAACGGTGGCTGCATGGGGCCAGGGGCGGAGGGAGTGCCAGGGCCCACAGCACGGGGAGGGCGCCTGGGGCTGTGTTTAAAGGCTATGCCGATCTGCGAAAACTGCTTGCAAATTGAGCACCTGACAGTACTCTGTTACTAATTTGTTACTTTGTTGCACACAGATTCTTGCTTAGGAAAAAAAAAAAAGAAAAAAAGTGGGGGGCGGGGTGGGGGGGAAAGAAGCATCTTATAGGCTGGTGTGCATTATATATGGACAAATTCCATGGACTTCCCATCCACCCAGAAGTGTGCCTTCTAACCCGGTGCGCCTTATAAGTGTGAAATTACTATAATTTAAATCATATCCCCACTATTCCACCACATATCAAGAACTCCAGAATATTTCTACTGGATATAATTTTCATGAAGATTTACAAATTATATCTGTATACTGTGATGGTGGGTTTTCCTCAAACTAATTTCTAGCTCTTTTTTAGCTTTGTATATATGGCAAATATTTGTCCATTTCTACTAGCAGGTAGAAATTTTGAGGTTTGTTTTTGGTTTTTTGTTGTTATTGGCATGACAGCTTAGGGATACGTATTAGAAGACTACAAATGTTATCCTCCAATAATGAACTCATTCCTATCTATGTAGCATATTAAGCAACAGACTTGATGGATCAAGTTTGACCTCACCAATATAAATCTGACCCTCTCAATAGCAAAGAAAGTTAAAATACAATCTGCACATCATTTGCCCTACAAAAGATTAAAAAGCAGCAATTTGACTACCATATATCTTTAATTCATGGAGCTACTATGTAATCTAATCTAATGAACAGTAGAATTCTATGTAAGTCACCACCACAAATGTGTCCCAGTAAAGATGCTGCAGTAAAAATTTCAAAAATCCAAATGCTAAGAAGGTGCAATGAAATCATCTAAAAATCACTAAATAGACCGTAACAGACATGTCAAAAGCACTACATATTTTCAGTCATGAATAAATTACACATTATGAAGCATGTCAAAAAGCTCTTGTATAATTCTTTGTATTTTACACATGCCTAAATTGCATGGAGCTAATGCTTTGGATTCCAAAATCTTAAGCCCTACAGGCTGCCAATAATTTGAAAACCTAGAAGAATCCAAAATGACTGCTATAACTCAGATGATCACATCTTGTCCAATGTATGAAAACTGTAAGCCACCTTGAGTTAGATGTATGTTTAGCACTTCACAGATTACCGACTTCTTACTACTGAAGTTATGTTTACTGGGCAAATGCAGTTTTATCAAGCAGTAACATGTTACGTACTTTTTCAGGGCTATACAGAATGAATCAATGGAATGTGGTCATATCAATTAAATTTTTTCAGCATGGAAATTACTTTCAGATATCTCACCATATCCACTGAGCTTACAGAAAAATAGAACAAGCAGTGAAACATCCAGCTGCAGATATAGTTGGGACTGGGTCAAAAAACTAAAAGTCATGCTAGTTTATTTACTGAGATTACCAGATCATTTTACAGCGAGACCCTGTCAGATATCCTGTCTACCCTGACTTTTTGGGCAAAGTCAGTCCACTTTAGATTAAACTGGTGCCAAATGAGATGTGAGCTACTCCAGATGGCTTTCACCACAGGGAAATAGGGACCCTCCTCATGAGACTTTCTAGGGGCTCAGTTGCAAGGATATGAAGTAGGTGTCCCTCCAGCCATGGCGGCTGGAGAGCAACCAAGAGCTTTTCAGACAGCTCCAGCTCTAACAAAATCACAATGGAATATATTACCCACGTCCTGGACAGCAAGTCACTTTTGTATTGTTTTAACTACAACACTCGTGAGGCACACTGGGAAGAACTAACACTTAGTACCTTCAACTTCAAAAGAACTACTGTTATAAATAAGGGCTTTCTTACCTTTTCTATACAGATAGAATCTGAGGCATAAATTCTCATCCTGCCCAGCAGGAGAAATATCAAGCTAGCAAGAAGACAGTTATGTGAGAAAACAGTGTGATGAGTGCTAGCAGGAACAGCAAGCTAAAGAAATTAATCCATCTTGAGCACTGTAAATAAACAGATTAAACGTTTGCAACTAGACAGAAGTCATACCCACAAGACTCAAAATTTACCTCAGCAATTTTATCTCTGTGACTCCTATCAAATGTGTCAATTAGTTAGACTTAGTGTTCTTAAGCCAAATTTTATCATGAGAACTTCTTTTGAGTTTGGGAAAGTTCTAATGCCTGTTCAGTAAGGTAGATTGTGACTTCCACTCATTATTTAAGCATAATGTCTCCATAATTTGGGAGAAATTCACAGCTCTTCAACAGACTTTTTTACAAAACTTAAGGAAAAGATACAAAATAGTTGACGACTGTACATATATATTTTGGCATATGTGCCAAACAAACGAGTTACATTGCCTGTCAACAAGGAAAAAAGAAGAATCTCTAGACCTTTTTATTAAGTAAAATTAAAAGTTCAAAGCCAAATTGTGCCAAATCTTGTGCTGCTTGAAGTTTTCTAAGCCTAAGACTACTACAAGAGCATATACAGTAATTTCACACTTAGAAAGCGCACTGGCCTATAAGACGAGCTCTTTATTTTTTGCAAGCGAGGATCCGTGTGCAACAAAGTAATGAGTTAGTAACAGAATTGTATGATCACGGGGTTTGCTGTCAGGTGCTCAATTTGCAAACAATTTTCACAGACCAGTAAAACCTTTAAATGCAGCCCCAGGCGCCCTCCCTGTGCTGCGGGCCCCAGCACTCCCGCCCCCAGTGCTGGCTGCCGCAGCTCCCCGCCCGCTCAGCAACGGTAGTGGCTCCCCGCCCGCTCGAAAGCGGCTCCCCGTGCTGCTCCAAAGCAGCTCCCCGCACCACTCCAAAGCACTGAGCCTCACCACCCAAAAGTGGCGGCGGCTCGCCGCCCGCTTGGCAGCAGCTCTGTGTAGGCTCCCCACCCGCCCAACAGCGGCTCTGCGTAAGCTCCCTGCCTGCTCGGCTCGCACTTCCGGGTTGGCAATTCACTGGAATTTGTCCATATATAAGGTTCACCAGGTGATAAGGCGCACTTCCGGGATAGGCTCGAAACTTCAGTCAAAAAGGTGCGCCTTATGCGTGTGAAAATACTGTATTTGATTGTTTCAGTTACACTCTGGGCAGTTTTATTTACACTTTATGACATAATATCTGCATCTGAAATTTGAGGTGCATTAATTTTAAAAACTTTCAGTTGTATTTCCTTTTAAAAAAAATTACTTAAATTACAGTCAATAAAGTAAAATCAAAGTCGGTTAAGTAAAAAAAATCATTAGAGCTTTCCTGAGGATGTGCTTCTACAGGGAGGCCACATGTGAAGCAGCCATCTTATTGATGCAGTGGTCTCTCTGCTATGTCATCAGTGAAGACTGAAATTCTGAATGGGATCCTTCCTGCTGCAGTAATTGTCATAAGGACATGATGCTTGTGTACTATGGTAGGCACAACCACAGAACAAGAAGATCGACACTCCATTTGTGCAGTGAATTACAGTTCTCTTGGAATTTCTTACTACCAATGATAGCATGGCTGGGGACATTCCTGCATCTTTATAATCTGTGCTGTTTTAAGAACAGTGAGCTTAGAAAATAACCTAAACTTAATGCCAAGCATCTCCAGGTAAGCAGGGATAGATCTTGCTCTCTCTTTATATATTCCTGTGGAAAGGTTTTGTGAATTTCCTTTTCAAGCACGCTGGCTAAAAACCTCTGTCATGTAAAAAACGGAAAAGCCCAGACTGTGTTTAGTTCAAATACAGTAGAGAGAAGTCAGCCCTGTGTCTGAGAAAACCCCAGTTCAAAATTAATTACCTATATGAATCTACTGGCTGCCTGGCAGCCAGATACAGCAGCAAATTTAAAATGGAAAATTCTGTCCCAGACCTCTGTAAGACAGAACTGGAATGGCATTTTCAGCCGGGCATACAGACCTGCAGAACTGGGTAAAAAGACTAGCTACCATTTAGGAGCTCTGTGGTTCACCAACTGACACTTTTTTTTGTTACCTGTGACCAGGACAAGCTTCTAATAATCACAGAGGATGAAAACTAATCTACAGCAAAGGAGCAGTCAACACATGTGATATTTTAGCTATCTTTGGATGGACATGCCCAAGTACAAAATTACAGTAATTTCCCGACTATAAGTCGCATCTGAATGTAAGCTGCACTTCCGGGTAGCCAGGAAGACCACGGGATTTGTCCATATATAAGCCGCACCCGAATATAAGCCGCACTTTATTTTTTAAAAGCGAGTATCCATGTGCAACAAAGTAACGAGTTAGTAAAAGAATCCCGCGATCGCGGGGTTTGCTGTCAAGTTGCTCAATTTGCAAACAGTTTTCACAGACTGGTGAAACCTTTAAATGCCACCCCAGGCGCCTCCCCCACGCCATGGGTCCTGGCACTTCTGCCCCCAGTGCTGGCTGCCGAGGCTCCCCATATCGCTTTTGAGCGGCGCTGGCTCCCCGTGCCGCGCGGCAAGGCGGGCGGAGGGGGCTCAGAGCAGCGCCGGCTCAGGGGGGGCGGCGCAGGCTCGGAGCAGCATGGGCTCGGAGTGGGCGGTGCGGGCT
>VRYO01000695.1:237979-267210 GCA_009812075.1 Sialia sialis | reverse complement strand
CCCCAAAATCAAAAAACAAACAAAAAAAAATCCAAAAAAACCCCCGAAACAAACTACAAAGCTGAAAAAAACCACTGGATTCATTCACTAGTGAATTTTAGTTCCCTTGACTTCCAGTTTTCTTTGCCTCCGTCTAAAAGAATGTGAAGCTCTTCTGACTAGAGTTGGGCTCTGTAAAATGCTGATATGTGTTGCATGTCTTGGTACTGTTCCAGTCTGCCTTCAGTGTCCTCCAAATGACAAAAAGAAGATGGAGCTACACCAAAATGTAAGGAGATTTCTTTTAAAATAAGGGTATTTTAAAAGAAGACACATCTCCACTATTCTGTGATTTTATGTAGGGGCTGTGTAACAAGTTGACTACATTTAACTGCCAAAATATTCAGAACTCAGATATTAAGGTGTTTTTAATTTGGGAAAATAAATTGGTTATTGAAAAATAAGGTGCCTTTTCCCCCATTTTTTAATTTAATCTCATGCCTCAGGAACTGAAAATTCACACTCAAAACGAATGTTTTAAACTCCTTTTAACTGAAGAAAATATAAATATTTTGTGTGCTATGCTATTTATTATTCTTTAAATATTAGAAGAGGCCAAAAAATCCAGGAGGAATGAGATGAGGAGGAAAAAGCAATATGCACATATTAGTAAACAGATATATCTGTTTGCATGCATCCACCAAAAAATTTCATAAACCTAAATAAAATATTTGCTGTAATTAACATTAAATTTAATTTAGAGTTTCACAAAACTGCCATCATTTAATATCAAGTAAGGGTTTGTCTAGAATCATCTATCCAAGCCAAGTCTTGGGAAACAGATGAAACTCACACAACAAAAGAATTAAGATGTCATTATGTCTGACCAGTTTTGTAGGGGATGCTTCTCTTTTTTCTTTTTTTTTTTTTTCTTGTGTGTGCAAATTCTGAGAAGTGTGGCACATAATATACAGAGAAATACATCCAAGATCCAGCCATCTCCTAATGAAAGGGTCAGAAAATAATTCTTCTGTTGTGATACACTCGAAACAAACTATTCAGGCCAACTACATTTAAATACGTGGAACTTGCCTGACCCCATGAGGTCACAACTGATGTGCACATGGCAAAGAAAACTAGTCAGTGAAATCATAAATAGTCTATATATTAATTTAAAAAAAAAAAGAAAAGAAATGCAATGCTCCATTACAACTAATTTTAAGTTAGTACATTTATATTTGTAGTGGATTTTCTTCAAGAGAAGCATGCTTTTTCAAATCACAGTGAGCTTAATGTTTTTATTTTACTAATATACCAACCTTTTATTCTCCCTTCTGAAAACAACCATCTTCATTAAGAAACTGATTTAAAGGATAATTCCTTCAACTAATATTTACAATAAGCACAAAATCATGAAATAAAGAATTTAAAAATCGAAGCACAAAAGCAGTGACGGTATATAGAGCCACACAATCACACATATTTCATTCTGGTTGGTTTTAACTTCATTGTTGAAGCGATACTATAAGGTCAAAGAAGCTCAGTGGCTCATCAAGTTTTTGTTGGTTTTTTTTTTTTTCCTTTCTTTCTTTTAAATCTGTTCTCCTCTGGAAGGACTAAAGCTAAGAGGAAATTAGCTGCATATGGTAAAAGGCTGGTTTATTAATCTTACCAATGTTCAAGCTACTAGATGCCCATACCTCTGGGCAAGTAGTCCTGGGAAATCACATGCAGCTGCATGATAAATAAGAACAGCAGCTTTAACATATGGATTTTGTGGTCTCTCTTACTGGTCACTATAAAGATACATCTGACCCAGGGACCTCATCCTGTGAGTATTAGGTCAGACGAACAGCACCAAGTTTATACAAAATTAGAAGCTTCTCTACTGCACAGATGCTATCCATTGCATAGGTCATCAGGTCTGGCTTCCCTGGTTACAACATAACCCATTTTCCTTAATAAGAAAAAAGTTCCTCAAGTTTTCTCCAAGCCTTTTAAAACCTCATGCCTCCAAACAGCAGTAGTTCTCTTGCATTCTTCTGTTAGCACCCAGGACCTGGAGATAACAGTCTGACAATGAAGAAAAATCGCACTGTCTTTGGGATTTACAGATCAATTCTCAGTTTTCACCACCTATCTCATTTTTTGTCATTCTTAAGTATTCATTCCACACTGCAATCACAGTTGGCTAAGAAGATGTGATGTCCCCTGACAGCATCTGCCCTTCTGGTCAGAGATGATCACCTCTCACTCTTAGTGGGGGGTGGAGTGGCATCTCACTCACATGTAGGTCAACCAAGCCATTCCCCTGTTTGTGCCTAGCAGGCGTCTGCCCACACATCCTTGCACTGCTCAGAGTGGTCCAGGGGCTTAACAAAGAGATTTGTGGCTCAAACACTGACCCTGGGGCCTACTCTGCTCTAAGTTACACCAGAGAAGATACCTCCCACCACCACACATTGACTTGAACATCTCAGCAAATACAAGTGTCACTGTGAAGAGTGGAGTTTTCAGCATGAAATTTGCCTGGTTGCAAACCTCAGTGGGGCTTTCTTCCAGCAGCAATTCTCTTTTCAGCACAGCCCTGCTTTTTTATAGCTAGCACCAAACACATGGCATGGCATGGAACCATTGCAATGCCTTGTTTATGGCAAACAGTAACTTTGAACTATAAAATTGCTTACAGAAAAGATCAGAATAAGTCACACACCAATGAGCTCCTAACAGCATCAAGCATGAGATTAAACTTGAGGGATTTCTGGATTTCTGCCTCTCAGGTTTGAAAAGAGATTGATGCTTTGCTGCTAATGCTCACATTCACAGAACATACTCTGAGTTGGCATCAAATGTTTTTCTTATTAGATCTATAGCTACATTTTAAAAATTCTGTCTTTTACAGATTTGTAAAAACTCCTGGCAGTTAAAAAAAAACATAACAAAACAACATAAAATAAAACAAAACAAGCAACAACAACAAAAAAAACCTAAAAGTCACAGACTGCAAGAAAGCATCCCTGCCACAGAATCTACACAAGGCTGAAAAACATAGGAACAAACTATTATTTTGGGAAGGATAAAATATCTCACTAGTAAGTGTCAGAAAGGAAAATATTTACAGTGCACTATATGACAAACCATAACACGCAAGCCAAGTAAAGTAACCCACAGAGGTATCATTTAGCCTTAGCCTAAATGTCAAACATCTGCTGGCATTCAACTGAGAAATCAGAATTTAAGTCAGAACAGCTACTTCTGCTATTTCTAAGGCTGCAAAGATTCTCTGTCCATGAAAGCAAGCTGTTGAAAAACTTCAGTGAGCATCAGACATCTGGTGTGATACTGGTGCCCTCTGCTGTGAAATATTCCACTTCAGTTACCAGCTCTTTTAAAATGAGATTCCAAGGCACTCCAAGTAATATCAAGCCATATAATGCAGGGAAGCCAAGTATTTCTATCTGCAGGTGAGCTATAAGGAAAAACAATCCTGACAGACATTCAGTATTACTTTAAAGAGAAGATATTACTGTAAAGAGAGGATTGAAGTACTCTTAGAAAACACTCTGTGAGATTTCCACATGGAGTTTCATATTGTAAAAAAATATAAAAGATCTAATAAATTAAAACATTCCTTTGTTTTTCAACAAGCAAAGTGAAGAATTCACAACTGAAATGGAGCCTTTGTGGGTTTATTTTTGGTTTTCTTTTCTAGTTTATTTTTAGGAAATAAGCTTTAAAAAAAATCCCTTTTCAGACTGAATCACTTCCACACAGATTCAGAAAAATTGACTGTAAAATTAACAACTGGCTTGCAGATTGCAGCTCCTCCAAATGCCAGTATATAACTAATATAACCATTAGTTACATCTTTTGTATCACCATCAGTTAATTTATATATCCTTATTGTTCCATTCTGTTGTTCTTTTCTTGTACCTCATGTATTTTGTTCACCTTTCTCACACAGGTTTCAGTGCCTTTCTTGTGGTCACGCTGCCTGAGATCTATCAGCAGCAATGTTCATCAGGGAACATCAAGGAAGTAAGATATTAAAAGCAAAGGGAAACCTGAGAAAAATATCTAAATTACAGGTAAACCTGGTTGTGCCACCTGCATTCAACTTATCTCTCATCTTCCATTTTAAACTTTAATTTCAGATACTTTAAAATTATTTCAAGTGTTAGAACAGAATATCTAGACTTTTCTTTTTGTGCAAAAGCCTTAGCAAGTTTTAGCAATTATTTGACCATTTTTAGGAATGTTTTATTAAGCACTGCATTGTTCTAACAAAATCAATTTCTATACAACTGTTAGTAAAAATCCAAGCCCACTCCTTCAATGCAAGGAAAGTGTCTAAGGTTTACTCTTGTATAAGTCTTGAAATTCCTTTCAAACAGGGGGTGCATTTGGCTGCATTATAAATATTTAGGATTAACGGAATTTAAAAAATCTCTTTGGAACACATTTTTTCTGAAGATGTTGCCTCTGCTGAGCATTCCCTGGCCCCATCTTCCAGGCTTAGAGAAAAAAAGCAAACCGGAAGTGGAGTGGAAAAAGAGGGTCAGTAGAAGGGCACATAGAACAGTGGGAGGTGAGTGTCAAAGTCAGGAATTTGGGCTTAGAAGGCTTAGAAGAAGAGCAGGAGTGCTAGGGCAGAAAGCAAGATGGTGCAAAAAATATTAATAAAATTCACAAGCATTTCAAACAGTCACATCAGCTTAGATGTTTTCATTGTTTTAAGGTCAATATTACTTGAGGTCCTGGGCTGTGATTCCCAGTGATTTGATCATGTTCTTGAGATACTCCTGTACACAGCAAAAGGATTTACACTCTGTGAAAACAGAAATAAAAGAACTGATCCTCAAGATCTCTTTTGTCTCAAACACTCACAAATGCGTGTTCATGAATGTAAATACAGTCATATGAAATTCCAGCTCTGCCTCTTTACTTAAAAGATGATCAAACACTGAAAGTGACAGTCACTATTACAACTACACTCTTTCTTAGCACCAGGAAATGAATGCATATGATTAGTCTTCATCTTCCAAGACTTACCCTGAGGAATAAATCAGTAATGGCCTACATTGAAAAAACATCAGCTTTAAAACAAAATGTGCAGTTTTGTCTTAACCCACCTGTCCAACATCAGAGGAATCTCAGTGGCAAAGGGAAGAGAGTGTTCTTTTTTACCATCTGCAAATTAACCTCTGCTGAATATGTGAATCTTATGAAAACTATGTATTACGATGAAAGGAGAGAAGAAAAAGAATCTCCTTTCTGGTAGAATGCTGAAAAATATTGACTTTGCTGTGCTGAAAGATGCTTATCTATTAGCTGCCAGTAATAAATGACAAAGGGCTTAACTTCAGAATGAGCCATATTTACATATAGAAATGCAGCAACTGACCTGAAGTTCTGGCACGGCATATATGAATAGCTCAGCAAAATAAAGTCTTTTCAGAGTTGGGTTTTTTCCCACAGCAACAAGTGATTTCACAAGTTTTGAAATAGTAGATGGAGAAAGAGAGGGTTTTAGGAATAGAAAGAGTGGAAGAGGATGGAAAACTACTAATAGCTTTCAGTACAGACAAATCTGTCATTTATGCTGCTCTACTGTTAAGGCATGATTAAATCTCATCAATCTAAAATTTTAAAAGGATCAGGTCTAAAATTTTAAAAGGATCAGATGTAGTTTGGCACATATGCAGCATTGTTCTAAAAATGTTCCTCTGACAATGCCAAAGCCAACAAGATAATCTAAATGTAAGGATGCATTGCTTTTATTATGGTTGAAAAGCTTTCCCAAAGGATAAAAACCTACGATCACTGCAGAGTATCATCTACAAAAGGAAACAGGGAGATGAGAACTAAATAGCTGCAGAAAACTGCTCACAATCTTTGTGATAAGTTTTTCAGCATTTTAGACCTTCCTTTTTTAGGAAGAAAAAGAATGACCATCCTCAGGTCTTCAACAAGAATAGCTAAGTAAATGCATCACATGGCGTTTGCTTCTGTCCATCTTCCTCTCACCCATCCTCCTTAGCCAGGCAAACTGGTACCATTAATCCAGATGACCAGCTGGAACAAGGTGGGTTCAGAATACAGCTGACATTAGTAATTCCATAGAGTTTAAAGACTATTCATACTCCTGCAGGATTTGGGATCCCAACTCCATCCCAGTCTTGCTCTGTGTTAGCTTTTTAGAGACCAACTCAATCTACAGTTTCATTGACTACCACTCATCCACACCATGCAAATTACTTAGAATTGTGCACTGCCCTTTCACTGCATGACTTTGCTTTGACTCTTTACTTTCTGCCAGTCAATAATAAAGGGTGAATGATCATAGAACGACCTACTTCTTTATCTACTGACTTTCTATCGGTGCAAATCTGAACTTTCTTTGAATATGTACACATCACTACCAGTAAACCTGTGACTCAAATCTTCAGTCAAATAATTTATTGTAAATAGTAGGCTACAATGTATCAACAGTTGAAGTTAAATTGTTCAAAACTAGGTTGCAACTATTTCACAGCCTAGAATAACAAGCGAAATGTAGCACCCTATCTTCATAAAAAAATAATTGAAACGTGGTTGAACTACTGGAGTTAGAACCTCACACCTTATGGCAACAAAAAGAAAAGAGTTTTGCCTATACATCAGTTAAGAGGTGGGGCCTGTTGTGTTGACTATTATTACAGTGGCCAACACTTCCTATTGCTAAATGCTGTTCCCAGTTTTTAACATCTTGGACAGCACATACTAGACAAGTGAAATTTTCACACTGAGACAAAGATTAATATTTGGTCCACATGGCTAAACTAAACCTAGTCCATCCATCTCTGAAAATAAAGCACAGAAGAATGCAAATGTTGTCTGTCTTTATAAAGTCCTGACAACTTTCAGTGCAAAAGTTGGAAATGACTGAGCAGGTTTCATACTGATGGAGGAACAAACAGGGTGAGAGGAAGACATAGAGAGAGGGAGACTGGAAAATCCAGAGAACCACCTCACAAGAAGGGAGTGAGGATGAAAAAAAGCGGAAATTCAGGGAGAATGAATGAATGAATGAATGAATGAATGACAAAGAGTGATCAGACATGCTAGAAGGAGATAGATCCAGCTGGATATCAAAATGGAACAAAGAGCCCAAGGGGAGTGGGAATTCAAAACTGAAGAGTAAGGAAAGAAATTGAGAGAGAAAGGCTGGAGAAGCTAAGAAGTTGGAAAGCAAGGCATGATAGCACAGCACAGGGAACCTGCAAACTACCAAAGCCCAGTGAATAAACCAGAAACAGCTTAAAGACAGAGTTAGCAAAATACAGAAAGGAGATGTGGTGTGTCAACCTCGGCCAGCAGCCGTGCACCCACCCAGCTGCTCACCTACTCCCCTCTTCAACAGAGCAAGGCAGGAAAAGGATGGAAAAGCTCACTGGCTAAGATAAGGACTGGGAGACTGTTCCATCATGGACAAAACAGACCTGACTTCTGTAAAGTTAATTCAATTCAATGTCAATTAAAACAGCATTTAAAAGTGAAAACAAACACTAAAACCATACCTTTCCCCCATGTTTTTCCAAAGCTTAAACTTAATCCTTCACTCTCAAATCCTGAGGCAGGGGTGGCACACAGATAAGAGTATGTCATGAAAATGATGGAGGAGGAAAAGAAGCTCCCAAGTGAGCACACCAGAGCTTCACTAAGTAGGTTGAAGAGGGTAGCAATTAAATACTAGAGTCATTTGAGTTTGCCACTTTTGCAAGTAATGATTACAAGGTATTAATTGCATTATTGCAAATTGTTTCCCCGATAACCTCCTTTCAGCAGGGTCAAGGGACTCCATCTGGGGAATATATCATGATGTCAGGGCTACTGAGGTTACTGTGGACAGTCAGCTGATGAACTATTCCAGGAGACAATGAGAAGCACCACAGAAGAACCTATGAGAAAACTGTTAGTTCTTATCTTTAAAGTGCTACTTGGATACAAACAAGGGATTTTTGAAAAAGATAAAGTAGATTAAAGTTAAGTAGTTTAAGATAAATTAGCTGCTCATCTGGGACATGAAGAAGAGAAAAAAATACAAGTCTGAAAGAAATCACAGAAGCTCCTCAGGTGTATATTTTGCCTAAGGCATGCTTTAGCTAACTAACTGTTTTGATGCTTCTTTCCAAAACTTTTTGGACAAATCCTCCAAATTATCTGTGCTTGTGCTGCTGCTCCTCACAGTTTTTGTCTAAAAAAAGCAACTATGCAACCATTTAAATCATTCATCTAATTATTCATGTCATCTTCAGACTGCTCTAAGCAACCTTGGTTGTTGGTGTTTTTTCTTTCAAAGTCCTCATGTGCTTTGTTTTCTGGACCTACCATTGTGAAATATATAAACATTTTCATAATGAAATGACCTCCATCTTTAAAGCTGTGGCAAATTTTGTCCCCATCATTCCAATTCAAAATCTCTCCTAAAAATGAATTGCCATCACTGATTTTACCTTACATATAGCTGCCTCCATCTCAGCGCTGGTACACACAACTGAGATTTCCACAGGCTGATTGACTAAAAAGGCACCCTTTTTAAGTCAACTCTTGTAAGACAGTTCCCTCATCACTGCACAAGCTGCACCGTCTGCACACAAACTGCATTCAGTCAGTCCACAAGTCACTGCAGAGTTTACTGAAATGATACAGTGTTCTAGATGATGTCTAAGATATGCAAAAAATTGCCCTCAGCAGTTCACATGTTCTGAAAATATTTTTCCAGATAAATCCTAGCTTAACATTCAAATTTTTTTGTGGCTACATCACACAATCTCTATTATCTTTTTCTATAAACAAGATACTTTCCTGCAGATGAAATTCTTGCCAGGGGTCCTAAATGAACACCATTGCTCTTTGTATGACTGCATAAAATGACATTATTTCTGTTTCTGCAACCCAAAGGGTGATCTAATTTGGCATGGTGTTTCTTTCATCACTGGTTCCTATATTCATTTAATCAGAAGATTTCTTCAACATATATTAACTTTCTTATGCTACCACCACTATTATCCTGAAAGTCAAGCCCATGTCTGCCTTTTAAAGAACATCCCATCATTCTCAATTTCCCTTTAAGTTGTCACCTTCTATCAGATAGTCCCTTACTGATTATATATCTCCTTCATTAAGCCACATTTTATTTTGCTACACTAGCAAATTCCAGTATGGCACAACAAAATTATAAAATCATTCACTTTCCATGTTGGCTTTCTGCATTTATACAAACTGTCTTTAATTGAAGGAAATCAAAACAAATGAACAAAAATCTTCAGAAGCTCTACATACTGAAAACTTGAGAAAAAATGTTCTAGGATGAGATTATTGGAGCTGTTTTTCCCAATATGCTAAGTTTTTTATCATTTGTTCAGAGCTGTATATAAAGAAACACATTCATTTCAACTTCTCAATGACAGTAGTGCTGTTTAACGAATGATGATGAAAATATACAGGATTACAAGGGAATCTTTGTAACTATTTTCCACCTCAATTATGGTAATTAAGGTTATTCAAATAGAAGAGAGAGTATTCAGGCTATTTGCAATTTACTCAGAAATAATCCAACAGGGTGGAATGTATCCCAAATCTCCTAACTGGGTAATTTTTGTTGCATTCATCAGCATTTTAATAAGTCTCACAACTATCTCATCTGAAAATCTCTTTACTTGGTCATCTCAACCATCTGGTGAGGTCTCCTGTGGTTGTTTTAGCTGAATATAGGTTTCTAACTATGCAATTTTACAAATGACATTGTAAGCTTCTGAAACCATGTCTGGACTTTGTCTCTTTTTGACATTACGTTTGTAGTGGGGCAAGGCTTTTTGATGTGGCTGAGAAAAATAAACAGAATTCTTGCATTTCCTGTACAGAAAGAGAACAAGCAGTCCAGGAACGACTTAACAGCCAGAGAGTAAAATGGTTTTACTCTCTCCCTTGAAATGAATATTTAATCAGCTCAAGAAATTGGCTTCCTGATCATCAGCACCAGTGGAATGAAGACAGCATTCAAAGTTAGACTCCTGTTTGGTAGGTTTCTTGTGCCGCACAGCTGAAGCAGAAAGGAGACAAACCTCACACTGTTCAGATCATGATCAGTTTGCTAATGTAACCCTCTACCTGCAGCTGATGAAAGCACTGAAGACACTTTATTGAAAAGAAGCAAATGGGGTGAAGGCAGCCGGGAGTCAGAACACTGCCCATGTACGAGGCTGGGGATAAGCAGTCAGATTTCACAAGAGGTCCTGCTCCCTTTCCCAGCCTTGGGAGTAAGGTAATACTTCTCTTCAGTTGTTAAAAAAAATTGTACCTGAAGTGTCACCTGGACTGTTAGTTCAAAGTTAAGCTTCTGTACAAGAGCAGAATAACTTTCCTCACACTTCACTGCTGAAATTTGCCTCATCACACTGCTACTAGAATAACCTGTCTCCCATTAGAGCTCTTGCTATGGTGCTTCTTTCACAGCTTACTTTCCCATATTGCTTCTTATCTCCCACTTCACTTCCCTACATTTTCTTCACAGCTTTAATCCCAGTTCCCATTCCCTCCTAAATGTTGCTTCCCATCCGCTTTTGAAAGGCTATTATAATCAAACAGTAAACAGTGCTGCAGTTACCCTTGACAACTGCCAGAATGTTTTCAGTAGGCTTCCCAATGAACAGCTCAAAGGTGAGTAATGAAGCTGAGAGACGAGTCAACAACAACAACAAAACCCCCAAACTATAAAACTACCTCACAGTGAGCTTCAAAAACTCCTTCAAAGCACTAGTTTTGCTATCATGCTTGCAACCCCAAAATGCTAGGTTACTCCCTTCCCGTCCATTTACTTAATTACACCTTATAGATACAACAGCACTAATCCAGTGGTAATTTTTAACTCATTCATCAGTAATGAAAACAGCAATCAGAACACAGAAAGCCTAACCCAGTTCCCCTGTGGTTTTGGGAGAACTGAGCTCTATGCCCCAGAGCTGGGCAGAGCGCTCAAACTGCGCAGCAAGCTCCAGTTTGCACCAATAGTGCTAAAAACCTCTCTGTCTGTAATTGTGGCTACTGTACAATATTCAGTGTATATTTGCTAGGTCAAAAGGACAGCAATGAATCACAGTATATATGAAGCATACAATTTTACCTAAGGAGAAAGAAAACTGCATACTAACATAGAGTAAGCAATAAATAAAGATATTAATTCATGGTACATGTGCATGCTTTGTTTCCAGAGGGGGAAAAAATACATGTTACTAGTTAATATAAATGTGTGCAATGGTTTAGCCAGATCATGCTCTGCTCCCCAATAGAGTTTTAGGCAAGCCCAGAACTCCAATTCATCTGATTAAGTCAGGGTAGAAGAGACTCCGTATCCCCTATTCACATATTGAAGGACTTCAAGCAATCAAAATACAAGGCTCTATAAGTGAATATCATAGAGTCATACCTCAGATTTATTGTGCTCATAAGTCCATATTATTGCTAACAAATTACAGTGACTTTACAGAGCTGTTGCAGATCCATTAGGCAATGCCTGTTCATCCAAGATATCATTAAAAGTTAGATTCTAATGGTGACATGTCATGCAAAACTACACTCTTAAACTTGAGGTAGTTATTTCTTCCTGGTAGAACCATAGAATTGTTTAGGTTGGAAAAGACCTCTGAGATCATTGAGTCCAACTGTGCCACGATCACCACTAATCTATGTCCCTAGGAGCCACATCTACACATCTTTTAAACACCTCCAGGGTCCATGACTCAACCACTTCCTTGGGCAGCCTGTTCCAATGCTTGACAACCCTTTCCATGAAGAAATTTTATGTAACATCCTAAATAATCTAAAACTATCTTGTCCTGTAACTTGTTACCTTGGAGAAGAGAGTGACACTCACAGGGTTATTACACTCCTTCCAGGTAGCTGTAGGGAGCAATAAGGTCTCCCTTGAGCCTGCTTTTCTCCAGGCTAAACAACCCCAGCTACCTCAGCTGCTCATCATCAGCCTTGTGCTCCAGACCCTTCACCTGCTTTGTTGCCCTTCTCTGGACAAATTCCAGCATACCAATATCTTTCTTAATGAACACAGTACTCAAGGTGTGGCCTCATCGGTGCCGAGTACAGGGGGACAATCACTGCCCTGGTCCTGCTGGCCACACTATTTCTGATCCAGGCCAGGATGCCATTGGCCTTCTTGGCCATCTGGGAACATGCTGGTTCATGTTCAGCCAGCTGTTGACCAACACCTCCAGGTTCTTTTTCTCTGAGCAGCTTTCCAGACACACTTCCGCAGGTATGGATCACTGCATGGGGCAGAAGGACATTGCCTTACTTAACCTCATACAGTTTGCCTCAATTATCCTCCACACACTCCAGAAATCTCCTAGAATGTTTACTCTCTGCTGTATCATATGTCCAGCTGAAAGCTGGTAAGTTGAAAGTACCCTGTGAAAACAAGAGTCAGAGATCTTGAGACTTCTCCCAGATGCTTGTGGAATATTTTGCCTGCATCTTTATCCTAGTTGGGTGGCCTATAACAGGTGACCATGAAATCTGCCTCACTGGTTCTTACCCATAAACATTCAATCCTATTGTCACCATTACTAAGCTTTCGGCAGTCAAAACAATCCCAAACAAACAGGGCTACTCCACTACCTCTACTTCCTTGCCTATCCCTTGTAAAGAATTAATAGCATCCATTCCAGCACCCTGGCTTCTGCTAAAGCTGTCATTTGGAGCTAGCAGGATTTCTGGGGAAGGGGAGAAAAGTTATTCCCTTTCAGGAAATAGCCAGAAGACCAAGTAAGAGAAGAGACTAATGAAAAGATGTACTATAATGGACGCATGCACCCACTTTCAGTGGACTATCACACAAAAATACTCACAATAAATCCAAGTTTTTTATAGTCTCGAGTGTACATAGATTTCCGTTTCTCCATACTGCCACTGCTGTTGTTAGGTTCAGATTCGGCATCAAATGCAATTCTTCGGAGTTCAAATATGATATCCCGCTGAGCCTATGTTAAAACAAGGTTAAAAAAATTGGTTAAAATAACTGATCTCTCACTTAATTAAACAATACCACAAAAGGTGTTTCAAAACACTGTATTTCTCCCCACTGCCCAAAGTTTCTGTGTCTAAATTCCCTACTTTATACTTGGAGAAACAGTCAGCAAGAATGACCTTGTGGTTCCCACTTTTAAAAGTCCTCACATTTATGAGATTCACATGCAGGTGCTTAAGTTTTGACTCCCGGATGCAGGGACTCAGGTCAGCAAGACCTCTGACAATACGATTTTAACCACAGAAGACAAGAGATCACACACATTTCAAATTAAGCTGTTGATTAAGCTGGTACTTAAGCACCTTGCTGGGTGAACATAAAATGACTCAACACTCTGCATTCATTTTGGTAACTAGCGATTTTTACTTCCACAGAAATAGGCAAGAGAGGAATTACTGCAGCTGGAAATGTCTCAAGACAGTGATAACCAACCTACTAGCAATATTAGCAACACTGTGTTAGTCACTCTCTATGGAGATGTGTACAAATTGACTGCATATACATTCCCAAGAGTCAAACTTTCCCATCTCAAACTTAGGAAGCATAAAATCCTACAGCTTGATGTTACTTATGTTTACAACCATCTCACTCTCCCACCTTCTCTTCTCCAAATTATCAGCAAGTCTTAAGATGACTTCAGCTTAAATATGAACTTGAGTTCCTCCCTGTACAGGGCCTAAATGAAGGCCACAAAAATTAAAGAAACAAAACTCATCATTCCAATGGATCATCGACCCTACATTTCAATCTCTTCAATATCTTAGAGGAGTGTCACTTTTTGCACAATGAACAATATCAAACTCAGTGTCTGCACACTGCGAGCAATAAACAAGTTACAGTAATTTCACGATTATAAGCCGCACCTGATTATAAGCCGCACATCCAGGTAGCATGGTAGACCATGGGATTTGTCCATATATAAGCCATACCCGAATATAAGCCGCACCCGAATATAAGTCGCACTTTTTTTAAAAAAAAAAGCGAGGATCCATGTGCGACAAAGTAATGAGTTAGTAACAGAATCGCACCAAAGAGGGGTTTGGTGTCAGGTACTCAAGTTGCAAACAGTTTTCATAGACCAGCGAAGCCTTTAAAGGCAGCCCCACGTGCCCTCCCCGGCCGGCTCTCACTTCTGGGTTGGCATTTGGATGGCATTTGTCCATAAATAAGCTGCACCTGATGATTAGCCACACTACTGGGGTAGGCTGGATTCTTCAATGAAAAAGGTGAGGCTTATAATTGTGAAATTACTGTAAGTACTTTATACATTCCCAGTAACAAAACCAGGGTTTATTGTTACACAATTTAACTTCAACTCTAGCATGCCAGATAGTTTTCATGCAACCATTTAAATTATCTCCACAGAAGTACTTTTTGGAAGGACCATACACTTCTAGTGCTTCTGAAAAGGGCACAAAGGAAACCAATGCTGGACAGCTGCTCAGAGTTTCTTCTCAGGAAGACAGAAAATTCAGTTTATGGAACTACATGTTAAGGAGAATTGTCTGGCCATTTCATTGTACTTCTGCACAAGGAATGAAACAGCCAGTGCATCTTCTTACAACCAAAAAATATAACCCAACTTCATAGACAGAGAAAATTAATGACTTATGTAAATGCTCCTAGTAAATGGTTTTTTCCTCTATGAAGAGCTTTAGGTACATCAGCAAGGAGTTGCTGTGTTCCTGCTAAGATCACATCATGCCAGATGCTTACCTGATCCTGTGGATCCATTTTTGTCATCACTCTGTCTTCCAGAAGATTAAAGGTAAGTACTTGCAGAACATATAGCTGGTGTGCCATTTCATTATTGATGGCTCTCTGTGCCCTGATAACATGCTGCAAAGAAAGAGAGACAGATTTTGGCAAATCAGAAAATTACAGTGGGTACAGTCAGGTGCTTCCATTTCTTAGTACGTGCTTGCTATGCAATTGCATATCTATACTCCAGAAATAAAAAAAAACCCTAAACAGAAAAACCCCATACACAAATACAAACCCATCCTCACCCCCAAAAATCAAACCACTAGTAATTCAGATATTGTATTATGTAATTTAAGGAGACACAACTTTACACTAGATAGGGTCTGTGCATATATTGAGACGTAGCATTAAAACAACAGTGATGAGAGGTCACTTCAAAGAAAAAATAATTCCATCCCAAGAACTTTAGAGCTCTCTATTTTATTTATTTTTTCTAAGAGATTATATTAAGAAAATATTTAAGAAAGTAGCTGTCTGAGCAGAAAAGGATTCAGGCTACAAACACAAGCAGAAAACACAGTGATTTAACAGGGCTCAACAGAAAGTCAGTATCACACCACAATCCTGCCTCTACTAGAAAACTCCAATCTGCATGAGAAAGACTGCTTAGAAATATATTAGTATATGATGCCCTATATGTGCTGAATTATCCCATTCAGAAAGCAAACATTAAACTGATGGACAATTTAAAAATCCCTGGTGTGCCAAAAACACCAGGTAGTTTTATATGGGAAACAGACTCAGGCCTCTAAACACAGCACAGTACATAATAAAAGAGTCATGAAGTGGGAGATGGGTATGTGAAGTGATGTTGTACAGTTCCAGAGAATAAAGGAATCTGTCTCCCAAAAGTCACTGGAGCATTTTATGACAATAAATAAACACCTAAGAATATCATCCTTATGATTGTTCCAAGCTTCTTATGAACTCAACCAATATAAAAACATGCCTTCTGAAATAAATTCTAGGGATTTTGTATGCATCAGTGAAATTATGACAGCAAATGAGAAAGTGCAAGGGGTTGTTTGGTTTGTTTTACACTCATTACAGAGAAAGATTTTCCCTCACGCCATTGAAGCTGTAATCTACTCAAATGTCAAAGGCAAAATCCCTGATTTTCCATGGTAGCAGATACAGTTCTTTGATATTATATTCATCAATAATTTCACTAGCTTTAATTTGTGCTTCTTGTATGAAATTCATGATGAATTGCATCAATCAAGACAGAACAATCAAAAACCACAGGTGTATTTCATGAAGATACCACAATTTCTGAGAAATATAATCATTTCTGGGAAAATAATCATTCCAGAAAGCAATTTTGAGCCCATTCAACCACCATTCAAACCTTATCTTCTATATTACAAGGCTTCAAAACATATCAAAATACAAGGGCAATTAAAATATATTAAGTAAGTCCTATGAACACCAAAAATAGAGTCATCTTTTCTCTCTTCTACTCAACAGTAACTACGGCAACCACATACTTACAGTTAAGATGATGGAACGAAGCTGCTTTTGTGCCAAAATGTTTGCCATTTCCTGATTTAGTTAAAAAAAGAAAAAATTAAAAAAATAACCAGAAGCAGGTATTTCACTGTCATAGCTAGAAAAAGCACACTGACTTAAAACGTCTTACATTTCTGCATTGTTACTTATAAATGAAAGGAAGCAGTATATCAGCACTATGACTGTATGTGTTATTTGGGGGATCACAAAGTCAGAATACTCTGCTATGAGAAGAGAGACCATGATAGTTAAAAGTACATCACAACTGAGGGCTTTGGAGATCCAAAATTTGTGGTGAAAGACTTCAGAAGAGACCTCTGTGGGTTCTAGAGAGTATTTACACACTTGTTCAAGCACAACCTTCCCCCACAAACAACACAGAAGGAAGCATGGACTGGAAGCCAGCCAGGACTTTAGAAAAAGGTGTCAAATATTTATGTTAATATTTATGTTAATACTTCAGCTGTTTTAAAGTCAAGTGCTCTAATTTTCGTTCAGTAAATCAGCCTACAACTCAGCCTACAACAGATGATAATACTCCCTCGTATTTTATTAGCATTGTTGACATTGGTCCACTCTTTTGCTTTAAATTAACTCGCCTTTCTAGACCTGTCTGAAATCACTATCAAGGTGAATATGCCTTTACTTTAATGCTTAGCAGCTGATGCAAACTGACACTGCTGAAAACTGTCCTACAATGCACAGGAGGGAATATTTTACACTTACCAAGCATAGGAGTCTAATCTTAACCATAACTCCAAGAGCATGCCCTATTTTTAAGTTCCATGAGCTTTTCCTTTAGTATAGAAATGGTGTATATGTGTGTATGAGAGATATGCTTGCATTCCTGCTCAAGTTTGTCAGAGCTGAAGACTAATGTAGAATACATACTAGTCACTTTTATGTATTAAAAAATCCCCTAGAAAACAGAAAAACCAAGACAGTAACATTAAACATGTGAAGAATGGATGACTAAAACACATGTGCAGAAACAGTGTAAATAAAGCAAGTGTTAGGCGAGAACTTGCTCAGAAAAAGAATATAATTCTTATTGTGAGATGGGAGTCAGTCAAAGATGTTGAACTCTTTTCTTTGTACCAGGTAAAGGGTGCTGCAACAGAACATGGAGTGATAAAGGGACCAAAGACAAGAGAAACTCAGCTTCAGGTTTTAAGCCTTTTCTGGCTGTGCAGGTTTTAGTGGCATGTAACAGCAAAGGAGCAAAGGAATGGATGACATAGATGATTCCATCTCTTTCAGAAATGCATAGCTGAGCTGCAGAGGGAGTGCCAGGAACATGATATACTTCAATGTTGCTTTGAACAGACTAGCTGGATTTTTGTCAGACTATATATCCACTGCCAAAAGATTAACAGGTACAGAATATAAGATGGTATTTCTGCAATCAGTGCAAAGAAAATAATAAAAAAGAAATTCTTCTATTTAGCTTGTAGGAGATTATTAAATTGTTACCTCTTTCTTACAGCTACCACTAAAAAAAGCTGTTATCAAGATACTAGGTTTTTTTGTCACTGGATTAAAATTGTTTGAAGCAACTATCTTGAAATTCAAAATCAATTCAAAAACTAGTAACTGCATCAAAATCAACTTTGTCTTCAAAAATTCACTTCCTAATGAACAGCTAAGAAGCTGCCTCTTCTAAGTATTGTACTAGCTGATGAGAACAAGAATTATCTGACCAAATTTGCCATCTCATTTCCTATGGTAACGTCTCAGCAAAAGAATGTGAACAAATGCTAAAGAAGTGTTTCAAACAATCACAGTATCACTTCAATGCTCAAACTCTCAGCTCTTTCCCAACAGACTTTTAAAATTTCTTTTCTTATCAGTAACCTAGGTTTCTCTAGATGATTTGGTCCTTGATAGGGGCAGAAGAAGGAAAGCAAACAGGGAGTTCTCATTAAAAAGTAAAATCTTGGACTTCTTGGGTTTTGCATTACAGAAACAGAGTGAGAGAGAAAAAAAAAGGTGAAGGGAAAGAATTTATATAGCAGTGCCAATTTAATTCCCTTCCTTAACTGCAGAGCAGCCATCCATATCATGTCTCTAAGTTAGCAGCAGAGAGCTTGCCAAAGTTCCCTGAGTCATATGAGTTTTGGTGCAGCTTCTCACTTCTAACAATATTAGTCATGATGAACATTAACTTTTGAGTGCCCATCACCAGATAATTGCATGAGACCACATCACCTCAGTTCATTGTCTTAGAAAGATAGAGTTCAGTAAGTGCCATCTGTTAATGCTATTTGGAAGGCAATGGACATTTACCTTCTCTATTGTATGGTTTACTAATTAACCACAAGACAGATATAAAGTGAAACTGAACAGTTTCTGACTGAATATTCTGGTTTATTAAAGGCTGAGGAAAATTTTCTGCAAGTGTCAGAACTATTAACCTTCAAAACCAAACTAGATCATTATCTCCTAATGATCATGAACTCCATGACTAACAATTTTGTGTGACAGCAGCAGGTACTACAGATGAAGTCTGCCTAGCTTACTGCCAGCCTCACTAGGTGATTACACTGTTGGCAAGATACGTTTTTGCTTGCTGGCAATACACTGTGTTACTGTTATTCAAGGAACACATGTCCACTGATTAACACTGAAGTCTTATCTACATCTGACATTGTTCCTCCACTTCAAATATGACAAGGCATACTTCTCACAGAAACACAGCAGCAACTATTCACAAATGTACAAAGCAAAATCTTTGGGTTTCTTACAAGGACCTATTATAAATTTATGCCAAAATTGTAAAAAAAGTTTTAAATCTAATTTTTGGTTATTAGATGCCTTCTTGCCTTAGTTACAGAAGGCTGCATTGGAGGAAGAAGGAAAAAAGAGGGGGTGAGGAGTGGAAGAGCTGTTTTTTCCTAATTAAACCATGGTTATACTTTTCCCTGCTTGCAATGTTAAAAATATTTTTAAGAACAAGAAAAAAAACTCAAAAAAAAAAAAAAAAAAACCCACCCCCCCTCAAAAACCCTCATTAGGGCTTTGATGTTTGTTTGAACAGTCTCCAACATTTAAAAATGTAAATAAATAAAAGGAAAGCCCTTGTCAGAACTGATCAGCAACACTCAGTGAACTTGTTCTGGACAGTAACAGTATGTCACCACAAGAATTACAATCACTGTTCCACGAGAGAGAAATGTTAAATTAAAAAATGACTAAGGCTGTTTTTGACAGAGGTAGTAACTTCATAAACACAGATAAAACTTAGGTATTTCACAACTGCTACTTCACATTCCATCCTCATTTAACATCAAGTAGCAATCTTAAAATATTTCCTGATAACTGGCACTAAAGTTAACTTAAAGTAGCACACTATAAAAGACATTAAATGCTTACACAGCAAGATATTTTTGTTTTCAAAAGAAATACAGTTTTTAATAAAAAATCTGAGGGGAAAACATTCTACCAAAAATAGCTTGGGTTTGCTAACTGTGCTGGCAAAGAGCTCAATACAATAAATACTACAATCAGCCACAGTCAGTATGGTTCACATGAGGTCACAGGGAACTACAAAAGCATGGAAAAATGCTTAATTCCTCCTAATACTGGTGCAAGATGGAGGTAGTTCTATTAAAATTAATTCTATTCCCAGCATGAAACAACAGAACTAGTTTCCGTTTGAATTAACTGCAGGCAAAGTGTGACTGGGACAACTGCAAGCATGAATACGAAACACTTTTTCTCCTGGAGATGCATAGGTATACAACACCCATCAACTTACCTGCCTCTTGTCATCTGGTGCCTTAAGAAAGAGTGCATTTATTACCGCAATGGTGTACATCTGGATTTCTTGATCTGTCCTGTTTGGAGCAATTTTATAAACATGAGAGAAGAACACAACTGCACATGAGAAACTGATCTTCCACCTGCATTTCTGCAGATGCAAGTGGAGGAGCTGTTTGTACTTCATGTTAGTCATACAAGTTAGGTAATCAAGGTTGGTTGATCAGGCTGTCTTTATTGTTGAGAGAGAAATGATGTCCCAAGGGAAGACTCAGAATTTAAAAACAGTGGAATGAACTGCCCCTTGAACTGTCATTGACCCTCCACTGATGATAGCAAGAGTCTGACAACTGGTTTCCATCAGGTGCACAACAGCTGGAGATAGGAAGAAGCAGTCTTCCCTAAAGGCTTCTGGAAATTAATCTGCTGGTATTAAAGCTTTTCAGGTGCATTGAAAATTTCCCACGTGAAAGACAAGCATAACTATGCACAGTACTTTATTCTATGCTACAAGAGGCACCTGCCATCCATTTCAGCACTTCACATTACTAATTAAGAAAAAGTCCTTCCCTTTTCAAATACACATTCAGCAAAAGTTGAGCCATTTTGGTCTTACACACTTCCCCAAAACAACCTCATATGTATGTAAACAGCATTAATCATTTCATTACCACAGAGTGCTCTTCTCTTCATTCCCTATTTACAACTACATAGGTAGCATATAGAAAAAGAAACAAGTGGAAAAAAAAAATTTAAAAAACTTATGAGCAGGCAACTCCAGTAAGACTGTTATCAGTTATGCACTCGTAGTGGAGGTAGGAATTATAAAGGTGGTTGCTGTTTTTTCTCCAAATGTTGTGCTACTTTTGGGGGAAAGAATATCCAGGATATCAAGCAGTAGTGAAAGATACTCACCCCTGCAGATGTGGAATTAGCTGCCCAATTGTGATCTCCTGTGCCACTTTCTGGTACAGGTCATGGCTATTGAGCACCATGGATTCCAGGATTGCCAGCGAACGCTGCAAGATAGAGATGTCCGAAGCAAATTTGTTCACGTAGCTCGCTATCTACAAACACAATCATTCAGAGAATTTGCATCTTGTCATGAAAATAGGGAAAAGTAAAAAAGAAAACTTTCTACATGGTTCAGAAAGGCATTAGGATAAAAGGTAGTCATGTCCACATGGCAGTTGTCAATACCTGAAAATGATCAAGCAGGCACAACATATACCATCAAAGAACACAGTTGCACAGGGTCTACAGATGGCACAAGTCACCAAAGGTTATTGTCAATATTCACATGACTGAAATGTATGCTTCATCTTTCCATTATGAACATGATAAATCAGCATTAAAAATTTTAACATTTCTAATTTTTTTGTGTAGAAAACTTTAGAAAAAACAAGGAAACTAGTTCTCATTTTCTCCAGAAAAAAATTGTGCTGCCAATTTTCTCTCAAAAAATATCTAGGCTTAAGGCAAATGTTTCCAAAGACAAATTTATAATCTAGCTTTCTGGCAAAACACAGTCTAGAAATACATGCCTTTTTCTTCTGCTTGCTATTATCAATAATGCTGAAAGGTCTTTCCAGGATACAAAAACTCTGTTGATGATCAGGACAACTGGTTCCATGACTCTGTCTAGAGTCCAGCTTTCCATTAATAACCTTCCCCTTTACTGCAAGGTACCACAAACAAATGGCACATTAATTAAAAGCAAGTTTGACCTCTGCTATTTTGCAGTGTGGCAATGACAACCTGCATACTCATCTGCAGAGTCAAAACAGCTGTTCAGCAACACACATTCTCCTGCACGCTGCCCAGACCACGTACCCAGCTTCTTGGGAAGAAACCTGCCTGCTGCTGATGCAGGAAGCAAGAACTACAAGAGTTTTTTCAAATACACCAACACCAGCACAGTCAAAATGAAAGGCACCCAAGAAAGCACAGACAGAATTGTAGCGTGACCATAGTTACAGTAATTTCACGATTATAACCTGCACCCGATTATAAGCCGCACATCAGGGTAGCCAGGTAGACCACAGGATTTTTCCACACATAACCCACACCCCGAATATAAGCTGCACCTTACTTTGGCAGGGTACACGTACAACAAAGTAACGCCACGGGCCCCGGCGCTCTTCACACAGCCCGAGCTTTACCCAAACACCGTAGCGGAACCGCGAGCCCAGCACAGCAGCTACAGCTGCAGCCAGAGCTGGGCTGCCTTACACAAACACCATAGCGGAACTGCCAGCCCGGTAGGAGCCGTAGCCTCAGCCGTAGCTGGGCTGCCTTACGCAAACGTGGTAACCCAACTGCGAGCCCGGTAGGAGCTGTAGCCTCAGCCGTACCTGGGCTGCTCCACGTAAACACCGTAGCACAACCATGAGCCTAGCACAGCATCTGTAACTGCAGCCAGAGCTGGGCTGCCTTACGCAAATGTCATAGCGGAATCAGCTCACCTGTGAATCCAGGTGAAGAAAGGAAAACACTACAAAATCCAGAAAGAAATAATTCACTTTTATTAAACTTTTAATCAGCTTCATCCTCACTTGGGTCTTCATCCTCTGTGAAACCTTCAAAGTCTTCGTCCTCCATATCTGAAATCATGAGTTGTGCAAGGCTGGCATCCAGCAAACCCGAACCCTTTTCGGATGTATCTTCCTCGTCAGACTCCTCATGTTCGCTACTGTCGTTCCCATCTCTTGTCACTGCCGGAATGATGTCCGCCTTCCTGAACCCTTGCATGACAGTTCGGGGAGATACCTCAACCCAGGAATCCAGTATCCACTGGCACATAGCAATATCACTTATCTGGCGCGTCTTCCCCATCTTTGTGAAAGAGTGGTCTCCTCCAGACATCCAGGCTTCCCACCTAGCTCAGAGTTTGGCTTTGAACAAACGGATTATACCTATGTCCAGTGGCTGCAGGTCTTTGGTCAAGCCACCCGGTATAACAGCTAGCTCCGAGTTCGTCTTTTTATGTGGGCATGCATGGAATCCAGAACCAGAAGTGCAGGCAACGGATGGAAATACCTGTCCGGTCTCCTAGAGTAAATATGGGTTAGCCATAACTTCATGATCTCCTCATCCATCCAGCCTTTGGGATTCACTGCAACACAGATGCCTTCTGGAAATTTACCCTTAGGCATTGTTTTTCTTTTAAAAATTACCAATGGCCATAATTTATGCCCGCTTGAAGTGACCGCGAGAATGACCGTAAAAGATTTCTTTTTGTTACCTGTCGTGCGGATGGGAACCAAAGATTTCCCAGTTTCTTCCACACTTCGAGTTAGCAGCATATCAAACATTAGGAACACTTCGTCCATGTTTAAAATCTGCGGTGGCGATATTTTTTTCAGCGATCTTCGCTTTGCAGTACCAGCAGAAGTTCGCCACCTTCTCCTCGTAATCCGCCGGCAGGCGCTAAGACACGGTCGTCCTTGCACGTATGGAGAGATGTCGCCGGTTCAGGAAATGAAAGCACCAAGAAGGGCCTCCTTGAAACTCCTCTATATGCATTTCCTTTGCTATCGCTCTGGCTTTTCTCCGAACGGCGACAGTTGTTAAGCCTCTCCCAGCGGCTCTTTGTTCGGAGATCCACGTGCAGAGCCTTTCTTCGAGTTCCGGCCATCGGGCTTTACGACTGCGAAAACTTCTCATAGTCTTTGTAGCAAGACATAACTGATCTTCCTGCTGTCTCCACCTTCGCACCATCGACTCATCAATGTTGTATTCCCTAGCTACAGACCTATTCCCATGTTCTTTTGCAGGGTTGATTGCTTTTACTTTAAAATCTGCACTGTAGGCTAGCCTCCTCTATGGTGGAGCCATGTTGACAAGGCGTGTCTGAACTCTCGGAGTGCCAGGCTTCAAATGTCGGACTGGCAGGCTTCAAATCTTGGAGAGCCAGGCTACAAATCTCGGAGTGCCTCAAATCTCGCATCCCATGTATGAAATCTCGGAGCGCCGTGTCCAAAAAATAGAATAGGAGTCCCTGCTGCAGCCCCCCCGCCCCCAGCGCACCTGAAGCCACCCCTAGCCAAGAAGCTTTTATCTGATTGGTTTACTGTGGTCAGAAACGTGTGATTCGTCAAAATCGAGCTTGCCACACAAACCTGTACTGGAAACAACATAGCCGAAACAACTGCAACACATGCGGCTGAGTGTCAGGTAACTTCCGGGTTCGCTATTCTCCTGAAATTGTCCATAGATAAACCACACTTGATGATTAGCCGCACCACTGGTGTGGGCTCCAATCTTCCATGAAAAAGGTGCGGCTTATAATCGTGAAACTACTGTACTTGCTCTCTATTGCCAAGTAGCAGACTACAGACTACAGACTACATGGCCCTGTTTCAAGTCTGACAAGTTCCTTCCAGAAAATTTCACGACTCTTCAGTACTCCTGCTACAAGCCAATACTGAAGTTATACTGTTTCCAATTCTAGATGCTTGCTGAAACCTAAGAATTGTTTTCCTTTAAGAAGAAGAAAAACATGCCCTATCCTTAGAAAAGCTGTCCAGCTGCCTGTAAAAGTCACATTAAATTGCTGACACATGGACAACGATACTGTTTTGCACTTGTGACATCCTAAATTGCTCTGAAGGAGTGGCTGGAGACAAGAAGGAAAGAGGGACAGATTTTTCTTTTTCTGATCTATTACAGCACTCTTCCTTTTTGCTGTTTGCTCTGCTACTTGGTTTGCATTACCACAGAAGGAACATCCTATACCAAATGAAACTCAATTCGGAGAGTATACGTTTATTTTCTGTAAAGAACCAAGTCATGAATGCATAGAAAACAGAAGGAGAGAAGCAACTCAATTAGCCTTTTTCTATTCTGGACTCTCAGTATCTTCTCCCAGGAAGTCCTGAGCCAAGTAGTATTTACAATAGTATACAAAGAACAGTGTGTTGTTTAGAGAAACAATCTGCGCGTCAGAAGCGCTGTGCTACCCCACCTCTCTTAATGGTAATCCAGATGTGTTTTGATGAATTGCAGCCAGAGCTGCCAGATCTCCACAGGGTCCACGACTGCAACAGCGTACACATTAAACCAAGTGCCCCCTGGATGCCACAGATTTCAGGCATCCATGGATTGCTTGTGCAGCAGGAAAAAAGTGTGTCCAGACTGTGTCCCAGTTGTCAGATTTCTGTCACCTCTTTAGGAGCCCTGACCTTTAGGAATTATTATTGGTGCAGCAGTTCCTTGAAGTGGCAATTAAAGCTTCACTGGGATATAACAATTTTCATATCAGGGACCTGCAGAAATGTAACAACATAGATAACTGGAACCTCCCTCTAGGAAAGGTTGCCTTAGCTTAATTTATTCTCCTGACCTTGGACCATAACATCTTTTAATCACAAACACAAGGTATCAAGCTGTCTCATGTATTTAAAAAGACGTATCACACTGAACATAGATTATTATTATTATTGTTGTTGTTGTTACTATTATTACTATTATTTAAAAGCTGCACCAGCGAGAAGAACACATAGGAAAAAAACAGTGAAAGAAACAAATCTTATTTTCATTATGCATGCTCACTGGTTATTTGCCTGCACTATCCTGTTGTCAGAAATGTACAGAAAAATCTGTCCAAGTTGTGGTCTCTGTTAAGATTTAATGCCTAGTAAAATTTGAAAGGGTGCATATAATTTTAAAGTAAGGAACTAGGGCTGCACATGACTATAGAAAAAACAACTGACAGTTGTCACACAAAGACGCATACTTTTCTGGCTGCCACTCTGTTTTTCTGCACGATACATTTTAGAATATAAACTATTTGTCAACATTAAGGCTCTGCATCATACACTTGTAGAACAGCAATTATATAACTAATTTTTAAATATTAAAAAAAAAAATCTCAGACAATGCTACAAACTTTATTACTCTTTTTGTAGGAGCTAATGAAAGTACCAAATATACATAGTGCATTTTTGTCATGGTTTAGGAATGGTATTTCCCAGTTCGGTGCTCCCACTGAAATACCCCAAAGAGTGCGTCACTCACTCACCCCCTCTTACTTCCTATGGCAGGCCTGAGGAGAACTGGAGGCACTAAAGGTAAATATCATGGGTTGAGATAAGAACAATTTACTGGAAACAGCAATGAAGTAAGAAAAAGAATAGTAACAGCAACACTATCAACAACAGAGGGCACGAGTGAATGTGAATGCTCGGAACGTGGAAACTGGGAATACCTGAACCACGGCCATGCTACCCCAATGCAGAAGGGTTCCCTCCCTCTGTCCCCAGAAAATAACATGGTACAGAATAACCTCTGGGTCCTAGCCACGCCCACTCCTAAATACTGCAAAAATTAACCCTGTCCTGCCAGAACCAGGACAATTTGATAACCAATCATCACAACCTTTTCTAATTTGAAATCTAAATCCTTTAGGCAACTATGGAATCTGGAAATGAACTAAATATCATCATAAGTAAGAAAAACATCTTGAGAGAACTTTGCATATCATAAGGAAGTTTTTCCAAATGATGTAATTTTCCCTTAAAATAAGAAGCAAAGTTCTTGAAAGCGTCAGTCTTACTTGCTGCAGTGGAAACAGCATTCTTTAGACACTCAGAGGATGGGAGAGAGTCTGCATCCAACATTTATTTATTAGAAACAGTCAGGCGTTCTCCTTGAGGTCTCCTTCAGCTTCTACATTTTTAAGTTAAAAAACTACTCAAGAAAAAATTTGGACTAATTCAACCCCATTCAAGTCTAGTTTCCATTTAACATGAAAGATAGCTTCAGAAGACAGAAGCACTTGATTGCAAGTTCCCCCTCAGCAGAATCTTATCAGGTCCCTTATCCATCCTATCAGTCACTTGAGCAAGCCCATCAAGGACCTAAAGTGGCAAGCCAAAAGCCAGTGTCAGAGAAGCAAGTGAGGATGAAGTTGTGGATTGCTGCCACAGAAATGAGAGATGGTACAAAGGTGCCCTTCTAGGTTTGTCCCATGTCCACTCTGCACCACTGAGGGCTCTGACTTTCTGGCTCCCAATCACATGCAGGTCAGAACATTCCTGAGTCTCTTTCCTCAATGCCTATCATTCTCTGTCCCTCTGTTTCTCTTCTAACTCTCCTATCATTCTCCTTGGTCCCCTTCTTGCTCAACAGTTGCACTTCTGGTTTTACTTGCCACTTTGAGTTTTCATAGGTACTTTGTGAAAATGCTGTTGTTTCTGTCTTTTGGTTATTTCGATCTTATTTTTTAAACTGGGTCATTATCCATGCAAATCTATAGATGTGCCTGACAGAAGAGATGAGCCATCAACAAGGGGAACACAATGTCTTCTATTGTTACAATACAATCAGCAGGACAAATCTTGGACAAAGACATTTATTTTGAGCCTATAACAAAGTAAATGCTCTAAAGTAAGTCAAGCTAGTTTCTTCATATGCTCTACAGTAGGCTCCCCTAGAAAGTGAGGCATTCTGGATGTGATTTTGAGTCAGTTAAAAGCAATTGTAGAATTTTCTTTCCAGTTAGAAGGTAACAGCAATCATCATCACAATCTATCTAGACAGTGAGATTGGGAAAAAAATTAACAATCAGACCAAAACTCAGATCAGTTGCACTAATTTTTTTCTTATGTGCAAACCTGAGATTTAGTATCTAATGTATCTAATTGCTTTTTTTCATAGTTGATCCCTCTTTCACTTTAGGCAACAAAAGTAAATTTTAAATTTCTGCTTTCCTTCAAAGGTAGCAATTTTCTAACTACCTTTAAAAACCTTGCTCTGACACACTCTGCTAAAATGAAGGTTTCTTTGCTACAGGTTGTATTAATTTAATTACTACTTCTGATATAATTTCAGTGAAGTAACTGATACCTTTTGAACCTGTGCAAATGCACTTTAAATTATGATAAATTCAATCAGGTTCGAAAATTCTTTGTAAGAAGAATTATGTGGTTTTGGGGTTTTTCTTCCCCAGTAACTGAAAAGTCTTAAATCAGTAACCAAAACTTTTTCTGAAGTCTTCTAAATCTCTGTACCTAAAGAGTAATACTATGGTTCCACTGCTTTTGTACATCTTCAACATGTAAGTAAAGAAGGATATGTTGCAAATCGTGGACAGATCTGTTTCAAAACAGATACCTCATACTGAAAGATTCAGAAGGGCAAAGTTCAGCTTGATTAACTCAGTAGATAACATCCTAATTTCAAATTAGTAAACTAACTAATTTATCTTCTTCCAATATCCCAGAGGAAACATTTCAGTGCCGGGTTTTTTTCCTAGAAATATGGCATCATTCATTACTTCAAAATACTATTTTTTTTGCGTTAACTGTATTTTATCCGTACAATGTAATTAAATAAGCAATTTCTCATGTAACAAGCCTAGTACTGTGTTGATCAAAATTCACTCCAACTGATTTCCACAGAATTTGAACCAGATTCTGTGGCTACAAACATTTATAGTTTGAAACAGCACTTTAATCCCATTTTCATGTACAGTAGTTCCACAATTATAAGCCGCACCTGATTATAAGCCGCACTTCCGGGTGAGTGGGAAGACAATAGGATTTGTCCATATATAACCCGCACCCGAATGTAAGCCGCACTTTATTTTTTTTTTTTTTTATTTTTAAAGCGAGGATCCACGTGTGACAAAGTAATGAGTTAGTAACAGAATCACGTGAACGTGGGGTTTGTTATCAGGCGCACAATTTGCAAACAGTTTTCACAGACCAGCAAAGCCTTTAAACGCAGCCCCAGGCACCCTCCCATGCTGCAGTCCCCGGCACTCCCGCCCCTGCCGCCAGCCCACCTGGCTCGCCCCGCCTGCTTTTCCCCAGGCTTTGCTTGATATTATGTTCTCCCCCGGGGCTGCTGAAAAGCAGAAAAAACAAACGCCTGCGGAGGAGGCAGTAGGGGGGCCTGGGCTGGCAGCAGCTGGAGGATAACAAGGGGACGGAGGAGGAGGAGGAGCGCAGGGCTACTCCAGGGATCGGTGCCGAGTATCGCTCCCTCTGCCTCCTGAGCACCAAGCGGCTGGGACTGGCACCTCAGGAAGCTTTGTCCAGCTCTTCCTCCTCCCCAGCCTCCTTCTCCTGCTGCCACTGCTCCCTGCCAGCGGCTGGGGCACGCCCGGTGGAGCACTCTGCGATGGCAGCGTGGG